>CAUJBZ010000151.1:0-15393 GCA_963082915.1 Dolichopus griseipennis
AAAAACCCAAAGTAAATGCAAAAGTAAGAATGAAAAAAATTATATTTTACAACGTAATTTGCTACTATTGATTAGTGATTAGTGAATCAACCATATGCTAAAATTTAAAGCATTCAGTCTCTGTTTCTCTTCCTGTAAATATGTATGTATGTACATATACTAATAAAAATAATACCCATCATAAACAACGCAGAAATTTTCTATTTCTTTTTCTATTTCACAACTCTTTTTTTTTATATGAATATAAAATTTATAGAATTGAATTAAAATAACGAATCAAAATTTACAATAAAAAAAAAAAGAATAAATAATAAATAATAAAAACTTATCATTTTTTTTTTTTTTTTACAATGAAAACATGTCATACTGAAAAGAAAATTACTCAAGGTCATTAAATGACTTAGCACAATTTTTTATAAGTTATTCATTATTAAAATAGTAAAAAAATAAAAAAAAAAAATAAAAAAAAAAAATAAAAACAAAATAAAAAATTCAAGATAAGAGTTATTTAGGATATTGCGCTACAATTTTCTTTTATACCTAAATAGTATTTAAATAAAAAATTACAAAAGAGGCCAGCGGGGTGGGGTTATTTTATTCACAAAAGTTCATATAATTTTTTTTACTTTTTTTTTAAAAATATTATGAAATTGTTTGAACGTTTTGAATAGCATAAACAGTATTATTACAAACTTTAGTAGTATAATTTATGATTAATTATTAGTAAATACAGGAAATTATATCAATTAAATATTGTAAAAACAAAGATTTTTTTATTAGTTGAATTTATATTATTAAATATATATATTTAATGCTTCAACGAGACTCTAGAGTCTCCGGCCGACTTCAGATAATTTCTCCATTGGTCTCTATCCTGGGCAGCTGTTCTCCATAAGCCCGGCAAACACAAATTTCGATAGTCCTGTTCTACTCCTTCTTTCCATCTTAGTTTTGGTTTGCCTCTGCTACGTACACCATATGGGTTGGATTCAAAAACCATTCTCACCGGACAATTTTCTGCCCATCTTACAACATGTCCTAGCCAACGCAGTCTTTGTATTTTCAATCTCCTGACTAGGTTTATATTGTCGTAGAGTGCGTACAGTTCTTGGTTATATCTATGTCTCCAATACCCATTTATATTTACAGGACCAAAGATCTTTCGTAGGATTTTCCTCTCAAATGCATCTAACAAATTTTAATCGTTTTTCGACATTGTCCATGATTCTGAGCCATAAAACAATACTGGAACAATGAGGGTGTTGTACAGCGTTATCTTCGTTTTATAGCTGATTTATTTGGATTTCATTTTGCATTTTGCTGATTTATTTGGATTTGGATTTGGAATTTATATTACATATATGTAATAAGTAAGTACCTAATATAGATTTCTATATATTTATTAAGCATTTAGTTATATATTTTATTAGAATCAATATTAATTTTTTAATTTTTGATTTTTTTTTTAAATTCAAAAATCAAACAAATCGCCTATCACTAATCAAATAGTAATTTTTTTTCTCATATAAGTTTTTGTTGGATCACAACCATTTATTTGATAAGTTTGTAAAGTTTCGATTACAAAAAAAAATATTTACTTATCAAAAAAATTATTATTTGATTATTTAATTAATTATTATTAAATTGTTGATTTAATAGAGCCTAAGTATGACATACTAATAATTACTACTTATTATTTAAAAAAGAAAAATAAGGGCTTTTCACATTTTGATACATGCAAAGTTTTTACACAATCATGAAAAAATACTAAAAGTCATGCAAAAACATATCATAATATAAAAATACTACTCATAAGTATTTCTGCCTTATCAATCGGTTATTACAAAAAAAAATCATATCCGTCACTTAAAACTACCTTAAAAGTACATAACATCAAAATGAGTATCTTATAATTTACAGTAAAAATTGCATTTAATATTAAATTGTCATTGTTTTATAATTTATATAACATAATACCTAAAAGGATATTTTTTTATTCATATTATTTAAAGGTTAAACACAAAAGGAGTCCTTTATACACAATATATCCTTTATTTACAAATACATAAACAAAAAATACCAGTATATTTTTTTTTTCATTATTATGATCGAATGTTGGGTCATGTGTTAAGTATTATATTACAAGTTTTTTTTTTTTTATTGATTATTGTTTGATTGATTATTTGATATGCCAGATAATTATTATAGATATAATTTACCAACTATTATTATTATTATTGTTTGTTTGGATACAGAAGTAAGCTTTTTTCCCATGAAAATATTGACATATCTATATTTATTTTAAATAAATACATATACATACTTATTAAGTATATTTTGTTTTTTAATTTTCTGGAAAATTTTTTAATAGGTAACAAAAAATGTTATATTACTTTATAATTAAGTATTTTTCTCTTATATACTTTCATTCTAGTTTTGTAATTTATATTATGTTTGTAAAAAACTTTTTTTTTTTCTGAAGTATTTTTGATTGTCTTTTCAAGGGTTGCCAAAGAAATATATTTATACAATTCAATTAAGTAAACAAATAGTATTGGCAATACTTAATTTTTTCAGTACAAATTTTGGCATTTACCGGAAAAAGTTTATAATCTGAATGTTAATAAATATAATATCAAAATAAAAAGTTTTATTATTTTTATTATATATATTATATATATATATATATATAATTATTTTTTTATTTAAAAAAAATAAGCTTTTATAATATTCTAAATTTTATCTTAAAAATTCTAATATCACATTTATAAAATACCTATATATAGGGCGAATTTCTTTAAGTGATCAAAGCATATTTAGATGTCTCAAAAATTGACATTTGAAAATATTTATTAGGTATATATGTCAATTTGAGCTTCGAGCGTTTTTTAAACTCGGAGCGTCAAATTTTAGAGAAAACATTACTTTAAGTATAGGCTTAACCACAAAAAATAAAATTCTCATATCTAAATAAATTTTGGAATTTCCTAAAGTACCCAATAACTATAGCCTACTTCTTATTTTAGAGTTTAGAGTTAAGAGACACAAAACAAATATGTTAGAAATTAAAGATTAATATATAATTACAGTATGCTTTATTTCATCCTTAAATAATACATTTCCGTTTAAATATTTTTTCCAAAGTATGAGCACAAGAAGGAGGGCGGCTGAATTTCGAATTGATTCGATTAAAGTTTTTTTTTATTATATTTAAAGTTAATTATTTTAATAACAATTACATTATTATCTAGACCAAATAATAGAATAATAGTTTTACCATACAACTATTACAAGTCATTACTAGTCATTACAAAAATCAATAATATATGGATTACAATTGTTAAAACGATTTTATCGAATCATTAATGTCCTTTTTTTTGACTTCCTAATACTTTTGTTAGGTTAATGTACATTTAATTTCATAAAAAATTCTTCTGAAATAAGAATGAGAAATATAATTATATAATTCAGATTTTTTAAATTTTGATAAACGATTCTAAAAATTGTAATGTACCGCATATTTATTTTGGTAATTTTTTCACTTATTATAAATTCATGAATAAGATTAGGAAAATTATTAAAATTGATCGACTTTTGACTTTTGTATTATTATGTATTTATTAACATTGACCTTTAATTTTTTTAAATTGATTTTTAATTTACATAAATTGTATATAATTTCTCATACACGCAAAAAAAAAAAAAAGGACTTGATGACGTAGGTATTCTTTTGTTTTTTGTAAATTTAATTGAGATAATTACACATGTAATTAAGTATAAAACTGCGTATGAGTTAATAATGTTACAGAGAACAATGTAAATGGTATTAAAACTACGTATAAGGTGCGTTACGTTGGTAGCTGATTAGTATATTGACCTTAGGGTACGAAGATCCATTCATAAGTAAGGAATTAAATAATAGCATGGCTGTATGTTGTTCTTAAGAGCAAACTAAATTTAAATATTAAAACAAAAGCTTTTATATATTGTACTAAAGAAATTTAAAGTAACACTTTAATGAGTTAATAACATTTAATTTCGAATTTCAATATAAATATTATAAATAATATGCTCACACTTCGATTCTCTCGTTCGAACATGCACCTATGGTACGGACATGCTTTTTAGTTCAATAGCTTATTTTTTTTTAAGCGCTAACTGTCCAACTGTTACGCTAATAAGCCAATGGCGAAAAGTATCTGCGTCGAGTCGAAAACCAGAAAAGTTTTTTCACTTTCACTGGGATTCGAACCCGGGTCTTTCGCATGAAACAATAAAAAAAGTTGAACAATTAATACGAAAAAAAATTTAATAATAATTTTAAACCGTATTATTACGAAATACCCTTTATATACCCTTTATGATAAATATATACCATTTCACTGAAATCTATCATTTTAATTATATATGTATATAAAAAAAAAAAGTATTTTAACATATGTGAAAGTGAAGAACACTTGAAATTTTAATACTTTTAATTAATTTTATTTTTAAATTTTACGAATTTTTTTTCAATTAAAATGTCAAAATCAATTAAAATGTCAAAATTATTTAAAAGATATCTGCTCAAACAATTGATTAAGAATTAAATTGTTTTAAATTATAATTCTATATTGACCCCACTTAATTCATACATGAATCATTTATTGTACTGTTCTTTTAATTAAAACAGATTATATCATTTCTAAAAATAAAAATTTAAAATTCAAATATTTAAAAAATATTTTTGTTTATCAATAATTAATATAATTTAATAATTTCCCACACTTTAAAATTAAGTTCTATTTATTTAATTTTAACTTAATTAATTTTTTAAGGGTAAAAACATAAATTTTTCCACGAAATTATATCTAACAATTATGTTATAATAATAAACTAAGGTGAGTTAAATTGATTGAATTATAATAACATATGTATTATGAAAGTTACAATTTACATTATCTATTAAAAGTAATTCATATTTACTTTTCATAAATATTAAAAGTTACTAAAAGTATCAAATATTTAAAAAAAAACATGGAAAAAGCTTGTATTAAATAATTAAAAATGTATGAATTATGTGTACGCAATCTATTTTAATTCGATTTCTTCATAAAGGTGAAAAAGTGGTGAAGATTGTAAGAAAAGTATTTTAATAATTGAAATGTCTCAAAATATAAATTATTGTTTCTAAAAAAGACTTCAAAATGCTCTCTGTACCCAAGAAGTTGTTTCTTGAACTATGTATCTCACTTAAACCTTTTGAATGATATTCGATTTAATATAACATTGGGTATAAAATCTCCATAAAACTTATAAAGGACCAAAAAAGGACTTCTTAGGACTGCTAAATGTTTGATCGATGGCAATGATACTAAATATATACAAAAAAAATTTGAACCAACAGTCCTTTGGTGAATTTGGGCTTCCTAGCTTACGCATTTAACTGTTAGGACGCACACAGAGAAACATCCCTAATAGTCTAATAGATTGGAACATTTTTGAAAACTGAGTTTACAAACTGAGCCAACATAAACAAAAGTATTTTAAAATTTTGTCAATGATCATTTTAAAAAAAAAAAACCCTATAAAACTGAAAAGATAGAAAATCTCGTTTTAGAGAATCTCGTTTAGAAATCTCGTTTTTAGAAAATCTCGTTTTAGAAAATCTTCTTTTTTTTTATCTTCTGGAAAAAGCTGATAATTCTAGTTTTATATGCAACTCAAAAATCCTTAAAAACCAGATTTTTCAATTAGAAAAGAGATTTTCTTAAAAAGCGAGATTTTTCAATAAAAAACGAGATTTTCTAAAACAAAATTTTCTAAAAACGAAATTTAAAAAAAAAGATTTACTTAATTGAAATTATTATAGAACTCTCCCATTTCATTACTATTTTTCCTACGATAGTAAAAGGCGATGTCTCTTGGTACAAAATTAAAGCTTTTTAATAACTAATTTATTTAGTTCTGAAGAAAATATTAATGTTTACCTATTAAAAAACTGTCTAGTAATTTAATTTATGCTTTAGTAATTAAAACTTTTTTGAAAAACACATAACAATTAGAATTAAGAATAAGAATATTATGTTATAAAATTCAATTACTCTATCCTACAATTCCAATTTTAGTACGTTTATTTTACAACTTTTGAACAACTTAAGTTAAAAACCTTTCACTCAATTAAAATAGTAATTTAATAGTAAAACAATATCACTCTTATTTATTTCTTAAGAATTGAATATTTAATTTACTTGGCATTAAAAGGAAGGTTGGTTGGCATTAAATTGTAAATGTATTTAGCGTTTTTTTATCTTTATTAGAAACTAAACAAAGTGAATTACTAATTGATTACATTTTCATTAATTAATAAAAAACAAAATTACATTTATTGATAATTCATTGAATAATTGTTACAAAAAAAGCTCTAGGAAATCTATCTAGCGTGCATAATATCACTAAATATATGTGTTAAAAGTTCTTTAAACAACATTTCCATGACCTTTCTTTAATTCTACTTGTTTTTTTTTTTTTGCAATTTATCTTTTTAGGTTATGTTAACAATGAACAGATTATAAATAGTCATAACGCACGACAAAAAAAATGGATAAGATTATTATAATAAGTACTTAAGCTTTTTATCTTCCTCAAATTTAAAGTGTATGACTTGCTTTGTATATATACAAGTGATTTGAAAATACTTCAAATTTTCCGCGACTTCATTCGTACGAATCAATCAATCAATTTCTTATAATTGTTTTATAAGTTCGTTATTATATGAAATAGAGAATGAAAATAAAAATATTTTAAATATAAAAAAAAAGTATAATAGATATATTTTTTGAAGAATGAATTCAAATTTTCTTTATTGTCATGCCAAAAAATAATACCACTCCAAAACATTTCAGATACATACATATATACATATTAATTTATTAATTTATTTAAACTCTCATTTGATAAATTTTGATTAAAGAAAAAAATTTTATTAGATTAGATTTAATAAACAATTGATCTTTTTTCACAAATTTTTACTTTTATCTTTAATTAAATTAGTATTAATTAATTAATTTATTTAATAAAAAAACAAAAAAAAAACTATGAAAGAAAGATAAATGAAGAATTAGAGTTGGCATATTAAAACGTCTATACTGTTATGGCGACCCGAAATAATTTCCGAAGCAATAAAGCCAAAAAAGCATCGATAGGCATCACTTATGCCAAAATCACGATTTCTAATACAAGTTTAAAATTTTTTTATAATGATTTTTACATACATTAATACTTTTGAAGTATATTTTCAGTTTGATTTATTAACCGATGGGGGTGAGGATTCGATTCCCTTACGGGTCGTGAAATATGCAATTGAAAAATATTTTTTCTTTATAAATCCTCACGGTGATTTAATCCCCAAAAAAAAAATATATGATATTAACCAATTATATACGCATCCGAAAGGAAAAGGACACGTCATTTTACAAATACAGTAATATTTCGATAATCCGAATAACAATTTACAAATCACTAACTATTCTACAATCCGAATTAAAAAATCCGAAAACCCCAGACTGTTATTTAATATTGAATGAGAAATAAAGCCTACGGAGGTTATTTCTCTTTTAGTTTTACTTTCCAATTTTTCCGAATTAAAGGAGCGGGCTATTATTCCGCAAGAAGGCTAAGTATGAATTGAAAGATAATAAGATTCTGAATTAGGAAAGATTTTAAAACTGTATCCAAATTCTGGAAAAGGAGAATATATACTGCTTTTGAATTTAACTCTAAGATCCCTCCAGAATATCATTTGGGGCTTGAAATAAAATTTAAAGTAAAGTAAAACAACAAGTTTTTTTTCTGAGAAATAACATCCCGTTGTTTTTATTTCGTAGGGCCTTATTTCATACCTTCAAAGAAATGGCTTTCATATCACTAATGTCAATATTTGGGTTTTCGGTTTTTTTTTTTCCAAAAAGTGTGAAAATTGTAACACATGATAATCCAAATAAAATTTTATACGATGAACGTGATGTAAGAACGTGATGTATGTATATTAATGCAAAGAAACGGTATAACAAATAAGAGATGGAAGTAAAAATTCCAAAAAAAGTATATAGATAAAGACAAACAAATTATTTCGACGAATAATTTTTATAATATCGAAGAAAAATTAATATAATAAATTTTTTACTAGGATGTGATCTTAGGAAATCTTTACGCACAACTATACAGATTTTCTTTTACACAAACTTTCTTTTATATATTTTTTTTTTAAGCGCTAACTGTTTAACTGTTATGCAAATAAACCTGTCTATACCATAGGCACGTGTTGGAACAGGGGGTCATATTAAATTCGTATTATTAGAATTGATCATACTGAACTCCACATACAATTTAAACATGAGATAGAATTAGGCCTTATAACATGTAAAAACGTCTTAGATTTTCAATAGATGCAATTCTATTTTGGTTTATGTTATAATATTTTGTATTTGAGTTATATGGTATTCTATGAGTTATATTATTCAATTAAATTATTTGTTTATATTTTGCATTTGGTTATCTTGTTATATTAATGTATTTTTTATTAGAGATATATAATTATTATTTAATAATTAAGCCATTAATTTGAACCCAATGGCGAAAGATAAGTGAATCGAATCGAAAACCAGAAAAGTTTTTTCATTTTTACTGGGATTCGAATCGAACCCGGGATTTCCGCATGAAAGGTCGGCACTCTAACCTCTGTGCCACCCAGCTGTTAAATATATATCAAAACTGTATTCATAAAAAAATATAAAAACTATATTTAGTTAGGGCCTAAGAGTTCCCGGTATAAATATTCTAAAAATAAAAAATTTAAAAAATTTTAATTTGCAAAGCCTTTTTATAACACATTTGCTTAACATACACTAATGCAATCATATTACAAGGTTTTAAATTATTATGAATTGGGAATTTCTTGTGGTATAGTAACACAATTATTATTGAAACAGATAAATATATATATATATAATAAATGTAAAATAAATACCTTCGGTTTTTTTTAAATATTTCCATAAATTGCAGTATGATTAACATTAACAAGTATGATTCATTTTTAAAAAAAATGTCTTTATTATAAATTTAATTAAAAAAAGTAATTTAATTAAATAATTCAAAAAAAGTACCTCAAAATGTTTATTACATATTTTATTTGCATATAAATACAATAATTTTTAATTCACGTGTTGTTTTTAATTTGTATCTATTTTGAAAGTATGAGTATTACATTATTATTTACATTATTACATTGCGTACAATATTAAATTATTTATTTCATATTTATTCAAAAAAAATAATGAAATTAATAATGGTCAATGAATTGAATTAAACATATAATAAAATTAATTAATTTCTATATATTAATATGGAAATATTTAAGTCAGATAACGTATTATTTAATTTAGTACTTCTGCAGTTTTGTAGACCTTATTGCAATATATGATTATTATAATAATAATTATTGTATTAAAATTCCCCAATTATATCATAATTCCATTGAAATAGTTATTGGACTTGTTGCACTAATTGCATTAAATATACTTTAATGAAGTTTTTGCAGTATAGGTGTTATAGTTGTCCGTATAACTTAAATGTGGTGAAATCCGAGAGAAATTAAATATTAAAAACTTTAATAATTCAATGCTATCCCTTATCAGTGTATTTTAAACTAATATTTAAATAGAACCAAATAGAATCTATTTTTAATTAATATTTATAATTTTATAAACTTTAAAAGGGCACTAAAAAAAATTTCTAGTAATTTCTCGTTTTAAATATAAATAAAAAAAAAACATGACCTTGTTAATAAATTTTACTATTTTTTTTATATACAGATTTATACAAATAATTCAATTACAAATGAAAATTATTTATCAGTTAAATCTACTATAAATATCTACTATATAATATTGAATTCTTTAAGGTGTTTATTTACGTAAACATTAAATTTTCTTTAAATAATAAATACCATGGAAAAAAAATTTGTTTACAAATAAAATAATCTAGAAGTTATAAAATATATTTTTAATTCATTTTTATACCACAATAATAAATTTTATTTAGATAAATTATGACAAATAAATGTTTCTAAATGGTTTTTATTATAAATTTCACGTGATACTTGTATTATAATAATTGTATATTCATTCTTATTTTATCAGGAATGTTAACACTTTATAGTAATAATTTTAGGGAGGCATAAAATGTCGTTTAATTTTCTACCCAAGGTTGAATGCTTCCAACCATATATAGAAAACTTTTAAAAACACTGAAAAATTAAAAAATTTCACTTTATTTAAAAAACAAAACAAGCCGGTTTGTATACCAAACAGTTAACAGGTCTTTCTGTAGAACAGAGAGGCCCTATACCCATACATATAATATTCTTATAATGAAATTAATTTACACCACGAACAAATTTTACATAAAACAGTGCTAGAGTTTACACCTAGATTTGAAAAAAAGACACAAAGCTGTCAGAATAATTGGTTGCTCTGCGTTCCTAATGTAAATAAAAATGTTTATTTAACATAAACTTTGCACAACCCTTGTTGCACAGTAATATTATATTAAAATATAACATACTTAAATGCAATTTAAGTATGTTATATTTTAAAATGCAACCTTTCGGGAAACCCCATTAATACCAAAGAAATGTAAATATTAAAACAAAAGTTCAATTGAAATAGTATATAATTAAATAACCGTACTGCATAATTAAATACTGTTTATATTTAATACTAACTGTGTTAACATGAAAAGTTACACATAGATAAACAATATTAAATTGATTAAGTTTTTTTTAATAAATTTATACCAATAACATTAAAACAATAGGTTATCAAATTACACTTTGAAATTATATTGAAAAACAAAACGAGGGAAAGTATAGTAGAGTAGACTGTGTCAACTCTGGGATATCTGTATGTACCGTAATATATATAAATATATATATATATATTGTATCATCCGGTTAATTACTTTTGGAAAAAATTTTAAATACACAAATTATTAGAATTTGAGTTATTTACAAAAGCAAATATAAGTTGAAATATAAGCTCAAAACTCCTTAACTACACTGACCATATTCAATTCAAATCTTGACCACTAAAATTAACTAATATTGACATAGAGTAATGCTTTTTTATAAAAAAAAAAGTTGTAGGGCAACAACTGGAACCCCAACTAAATTTTACACAAACTTTTGCCATAAAACTAAACTATTTTTGACAAAATTTCAAACACAGCTTTATTAGGTATAGGATAATGCCCATATAAAAAAGTTGTATGGCAGTTACTCGAACCCGTGGAGGAAACTGGCTGGACAATGCCGATGATAGCTATTGCATAAAAACGAGTTTGTGAAAATTTCAGAATCCTAGCTCATTTAGTTTATTAGTTATCGTGCGAACGGTCGGAAGGACTTACATAGCTAGATCGATTTACTTTTCGATTCTGATTCAATACATACCTTTGAGTCCATTTCTATACTCCTTCTATGCGCCACAAATGTAATGGCAAATTTAGTATACCCTTTTAACCTCTAATCATACGACTATAAAAATAAGCATTGAATAAAACTTTTTTTTAATTATATTTTTAATACAATATTAATTACTATTATTTATATATTGTATAATTTTCAAATTAATTATTAATTCTAATTAACTTTAAGTTATGGATGATCAGTTTCAATAATTTATTTAAAAAAGATAAAAAAAAAACATTATAAATTTGTTAAAACAATTATATATTATTAAAGATAATTAATTTTTTAACTTAGAATAAGTAGGTACATTTATTTTTAACTATTCAATAAGCATAAAATTCAATCAACCAATGAATAGTTAGTAGTTTTGAATTACATAGAAATTGAAATCCTAATGATAAGATAATAATATCAATATGTATAATTGTACTGTTTAATTACTTTTAATAATATAAAAAGGGAAATATTTGCTTATTATTATACGTTATTATTATATTATTAACTAGTAATTTATTTAATTAACTATTAATCAATTTAATGGGATTGGGAAAAACATATGCGTATTGCATATATACTTACATGATTGCAATCTTCAATTTTTTTTAACCTTGATTTTTAACAAGGTATTCACCAAAATGAATTCATTCTGTTCTTTGCATTTACAAGTATGTATGTATGTATTCTATTTGTATATGTATGTATTCTATTTGTATATTTACATATTAGCTTAGAAAATTTTCAATCAATAAAGTTTTATTGTACAAAATCAATACATTAGAAGAAGTAATGCGCGGTAAAATATGAGTATGTTATATATATATATATTACAAAAATAGTTGATATTTATTACTTTATTATTAAACGAGGAAGAGTGTTGTAGAGTAGACTGTGTTAACTCTGAGATACCTGTATGACCGTAATATAAACATTATATCATCCGGTTAATTACTTTTTGCAAAATTTCAAACATTCAGCTTTATTAGGTGTAGTGCAATGCTCATATACAAGAAGGAGTTGAATGGCAGCTACTTGAACTCTCTGCAGTAGACCAACTAAATTTTGCAGAAACTTTGGCCATTACACTAAACTATTTTTGGCAAAATTTCAGATATTTTTTCAATATTGCATTTTGGCTATTGCATAAAAACGAATTCGTGAAAATTTTAAAATCCTAGATCCTTATTTTTCGAGTTATCGTGCGGACGGACATACATAGCTAAATCGATTTTTTTTCCGATTCTGATCCGATTCATACACTTGAGTCTATATCGTCACAAACGTAATGGCAAATTTAGTATACCCTTTTGAGTAATAGTCATGCGGGTATAAAAATATATACTAATATAGAATCTGTCTATATTGAAAGAAGTACATATATACATATATATTATAGTTAATAACTCTTGGTTTTTTAGTATTTGAACAGCTTTGCTTTATTTTTAACGGAAGGCGAAGTTGGGGCTGTGGTGTAAGTATTTTAAACTTTTTTGTTGACTCTTTGAACAGACTCTTAACATTGTTAACACACATTCGGCACGACGATTGATTAAAAAACATTTTAGAAACGATTTGCTTCCAAATCTGCGAAGTAATTTAACCCAAAAGAAAGTCTCAGAAAATTTTTTGTCAAATTCAGTTAACCTATTGCGGCGCAATAACTTTTTAAAGGTTTTATTTTGAAATTTAATTAATTAATTTTTATTCATTTTTATTAACATTTAAACTATGTGTAATATGTAAAAATCTTTTGAGAGGCGTAGCGGATATTAGCTAGTTATATATAATTGTTCATTTTACATTAAATTAAGTTTTAAAGTTAAATTATGTAATAAAATTAATATAATAAATAATGTAATAAATAAAAAATAAATAAAAAAATACTTTTTGTTAAAGATTAAACTAAATATAAAAACTTTCCATCATATAAAAACTTATAATAGTTGTATAATATATGTATAAAAACCTTATCTTAAATAAACATTTATACCCACCTATATAATGCCCACTTTTATATATAAAACTATTTTTTTTTTTTATTTATTAAATATAAAATATTGTTTGTGAACTTATCTAATGTACCTACAAATAATCACATTGTTACACTTATAAATTTCTAAAAGTATCCTATAAGTATGCTTATTAAACAAATAGTTTTATGCCTATTATGTACTTGATATTACATATTCTAACAATTATTGCAACTATTATAATAGTGTTGCAATTGATGTACGTAAACAAAATTTGATAAGTTTTTACATACATACAGATATAGTATTTTTTCTGTAATAATATTATATTTATAAACAAACGGAAGTGTAAAATAAATACTTGTCACATTTGTCACTCTTAAAAAAAATCTTGATATGCGTGAACTTTAAAATACCTACTCTTTATACTTTATTTTGATATACTACGTCAAACTTTGATTTTTTTTATTATATTCAAACTTAAGTGAAGAAGATACTAAACTATATTAAAATTTATACAAAATATTAATTAAATATTTAAATTTTGATATCGATTTTTAACTATATATTAAACAATAGTTTTGCTTTGTGAGTGGTTTGTTTGTGGTTTTTATATACTTTTATATTTCCTTTTAAAATCATTAGCATATTTAAAATTACGTTGGGTTCTTACATTTTAATAAAATAATTTAAATTATAGATATAAAATTAAAACTAATGAAAATTACTTATTGTAGGAAAATTGAATTTTTTAATACACCGTGTTATATTAAGCTAAATGTACAATAAAATGAAATTTATAACAAACTTGTCTAACATTTATTTATTTTATAATCTGTGCCTCCATGTTTTTGATATTTATTTATAAACATTTTCCATACAAACACTTCAAAGTGCTCTTAAAGTTTTAATTAAAAGTTTAAAGTGCTCCAAATAAATTATTATCAATTGATATTTTAATTTTTAAACAATCACTTTAATTTTTAAATATTTAAAACAATATCAACGAAATATTTCATCATTTTCAATTACAAATAAATTTAATTTGTACGTTTATGGAATGAATTGTATGAATTGTATACCTCTGAAATCTCTTTGCGAAACATATGTTTACACTTATAATAAATTAATATTTCAACAAATTATAGAATAATTTAAGGAACTTAAAGAAACATTTTACACATATATAAAATTCACTAAATTAAAATAACTTTTTATATTTAAAGTTTATGTAAATTGATAATATTATTAATTTAAGTTATTAATGATGCAGCTATGTCTTTAATATTAGTTTATTTGGGAAGGAGACATTAAATGACAATAAAAGCGAATTATATAGGTATGCTAAAAACCATTTTTAGGTATATATTACGCAATTATAATTAAAACTTAATTTCATAATACTGTAAAATGGGAAAATAATTCTTCTTAACTGGAAGTAGACGAGAATACAGAAATTAGATTAGAGTAGAAAGTTTTTATACCCGTATGACTATAAGTCAAAAAGGTATACTTAATTTTCCATTACGTTTGTGACGCATCCGTCCGTCCGCACTTTAACTCAAAAAAATAAAAGAGATACGATTTTGAAATTTTCACAAATTCGTTTTTATGTAATAGCCGTCATCGCAATTGAAATCCAGCCATTTTGGTCCACAGGTTTGAGTACCTACCATACAACTTCCTTTTTTATATGAGCATTACTCTATACCTATTCAAGCTGGATGTCTGAAATTTTGCCAAAAATGGTTTAGTTTTATGGCCAAAGTTTCTGCAAGTTGGCATACAACTTCATATTTCACATGAGCATTACTGTATACATAATAAAGCTTTGTTTGAAATTTTGCTAAAAGTAATTAACCAGATGATAAATCGTTTATATTAAGGTCATACGGGTATCCCAGAGTTGATACTGTCTAC
>CAUJBZ010000152.1:0-40292 GCA_963082915.1 Dolichopus griseipennis
GTCCTATGATTATTAGTTTTAAATAAATTGCAAGATTGAAGGCGTTGAAGATTTTTAATAATATTTTTAATAGAAATTAAAGTAGATTTAACATTAACCTTGAAAATTTCTGTAATAAAAATGACATGAGAAACCTCGCGACGTAAATTTAAAGAACACAAATCAAATAACTTTAGCCTTTGTTCATATGGTGGTAAGATAATGGTATTCGACCATGGCCAGTGGACTTACCTAGTTGATCTAAGCATGATATCGGCAATTCTTTTAAGTTTCTTTAAAGTTATTAAAGCAATTTAAGTTCTTATAAGAATTTTCAGATCTATATGTTCTCAAATCATTGTACACTTGTTTTGGAAGATCGAACCTGGAATATGTCAAATTTGGTCTCCTTTTTATATGGTACACATTGATAGGATTGAGGCAATATAAAAAAATTTTCTTAAATTTGCCTTACGCTCTTAAATCCACTAGTGAAAACACTGTTGTAAAAAATACACTTTTGTAATATGCGGATTGCCCATTGCTTAGTATATAGAAGAAGTTTGAGTGTCATGTATTCAAGTTTTCGTTACAGGTTTTTAAAACATTCTGTATATATATATCTATATATATATACAGAATGTATATACACATTTACTTATCCTCTTATAACTGTATGGTATAGTAATGAAAAATCAAAATATAAATTTTACTTTTGTTTTTACATTCATTTTCTATTATTATTTTTTTTTTCATAAATTTTCCTTATAACGGTTCTTATTTGTTAAAATTTAATTTTTTTTTTTTTTGCATATCATGTTAAACGAATTTCTGAATGTTTGTTTTTTTTTGCTAATAACAATAACAGTTTTTTTTTTTTATTGCAACAATAACAACAGCAACAACAAGAAGCAACAAACGTTATTTGATATGCGTATGTCAGAGTCGTTAAATGGCAAAAAAAAAAAAGTGGTATGGAAATTTTTATTTAAATTTTTTTTATTTCGTTACTTTTTAAAAATTTTTAGGAAAGAGTAACGGTTAAAAAGGATCAAAAGATTTTTCCGGATCAGAACGTAAGTAATTGGCTGTTAGTTTGAAAATTGAAAAAAAAAAAATTTCAAACAATTTTTTTTTATTTTTTTGTTTTAAAAATTATGGTGAAAAAAAAAATAATTTACCGTTATGTATTTATTAGCAAAATGAAAATTGTGCGTGAAAACGTAATAGAATTAAAAATTCAAATTTAAAAATGGGGGAAAAATAAAAAATTTTAATTTTTAAAAATTGAAAAAAAAACATAAATTGACTTAATATGCATTTTATATGCGTATCGGAAAATTTTCATACTCTGGATTATTTTTATTAGAATTTTTGAAAAATTTAAATCAATTTTTTATTATGATATTAAAAATTTTAATTTTTATAATATGGATGAATGTAATTATTTATAATATTAAAATATTTAAAGAATTTAATAATGTTTTATTTAGATTTAAAAAAACATAGCATTTATTATAATATTAATATAAAAGTACCACTGTGTATTTTGAAAATTTTAATATGAAAAGCAAATAGATAGACCTTTTCTTCAGCCAAATTGAGTCGAATATACATTTTCTTTTTATAGTGGATGAAAAATATCTACAGGAAGCGTGCAAAACTATACTCTTAAGTCTGAGACATGCAGGCAGCAAATGCGCGAATTTAATTTTCCAAAAACAATATATATTTGAACCGCTTTTCGTTTTATTCCTAAGTGGTATAAAAACCAATATGTTTGAAATTTTTCTGAAAAAATCCGCGAGTCTTCCGACGACTTAGAAGAGTTACATTTTAATTAACTAAAATTACTCACTCTTCAAAACCAAATTTTAAGATAAAATATTGTTAGAAAATATCTGTTTGGTTTTGCTACTCCCTATCAAAAAACAAGTTTAAGAATTATATATAATACAGGATACATAAGGAATAATGCTAAGAAAAATCTGACTAAAAAAATCTATTAGAGGATACAATGAGGAAGGATACTTCTAAAGTTTAATTATAAAGGGTGGCTGATGAAAGCTGCTACCAAAATAGTTCGCAATAAAATTTTTTTTGTTTGAGTAATCTTCTCCATTTCTTTTTTTTCTTACAGATTGATATTAAAAATTACAGATTATGGAGGATTGGGATATAGAAAAAAGAATTTAGATAGTACGCCGCTCAGGCCCATTTGACTTAAATGGCAATGTTAATAAACAAAACTGTAGAATATGGAGTAATGCAAACCCACAGATACTACATAAGATGGAATCGCATCCACTTCGCGTCATAGTCTGATGTGCAGTTTCATCAAGGTGCTATATCGGGCATTACTTTTTTGAAGAAGATGGTGGAGAAAGAGAATTCCTTTCAACTCTGTTTGGTTTCGACTAAATGGTGCAAATTTCGAAAGGAAAGATTCCGTACAAATGAAAACTATTTTGCATAAGAATATCTTATATCATATCATGTATACTAATGCACTATAATGAAAAAATAAATTATAAGCCAAAAATTAAAAGTTGTTTCGCCCTTTGTTCAGTTTGTAGAACTCCTCAGTAGAGCTTGAATAAACATGGACAATTTCTAAAAATTGTTTCAGCATACAAAGCACTCTAATAAACACTTGCAGCACTTACTCATCAGATTGTGTGTGGTAGGGGACTGTTTATAAATAAATAAATAAATAAATAAAAAAATATTTTTAAAAACATTTAACTAAAATTTCTATTATTTTACCTTTCTCTTCACATTTCGTTGGAAGATTTGGACCCAGATAAATTTTAGAATGCTAAAATTTTAGTTTAAAATAAATAGTTTATACATATGGAGAAGAAAATTTGACTATAGGTATTGCAAACATAAAGAATTTTAGCTTCAATATTTTGAAAAATAATAGACCGTATTGTTAAAGTGTGTTCTAGAATTGTATATTTTCAACAAAATATTATAAAATTATAAATTTATTGTCATTATAAATTTTAAATACAACTCCAAAAAAAACCAAAGCGAATTTAAAAATAAGTTTATATTTAAACTTCATTTCTTCTATACTTGTCTTAAAAATTTCCTTACGTCTTCAAAACAACAACAAAAGTCAATAAAATACAAAAAAAAAAAGCCAATTTGAAAATTTGTAAAATTGAGGCTTATAACAAAAAAAATCATTTCTAGCCGAAATCCAGTAAAATCCAATAAAATGTATTTGTAATGAAAATACGTGACATCTTACCTTAATTCAAATTTATTTTTGATTTGACTTAACCCCCAACTTTTATCCTATAATAAAATCATCTAAAAATAAAAACAAAAAAAAATTTCCATTTTTTCTAATATCTTAAGATTTTTACCCCCTCTCACCATTTCTTTGTTTACACCGACCTTCAAATACACCTGACAGCAATGGTGGTTTATGTAACAGTTTTTTTTTTTTTTTTTCTTTTTTATAGAATTTAATTTTTATGTGCCCTGTCAAATTGTAAAAAAAAATATAAAAAAAACGTTTACCTTAGCAAATAAAAAAAAATCAAATCTATTTTTTTTTTGTTTTTTTTTTTTTACAATAGAAACAAAAGATTCCAAAAACAGAAAAGGTACAGGACATTGGTAAGTCTTTAATCGTTTCAAAAAAAAAAAAAAACAACTACAATAATAATAATAAAAACATTAGAAGTAAAAATTTTGATGTCAAACATTGCAATAAGTATTAAGAAAACAGTCAGAATTCTTTAAAATCGATTCACAAAAAAAAAAAAAACAATATTTGTATCGCACAGTTTTTTTTTTTTTTTTAAATCAACAGCCCAAGTTCTGTTATGCTTTGGCCACCACCCACATATTCTTCTAACTAAAACTAAAAAGACATTAACATCAACAAATTTTAAAGGATATATTTAATTTTTTTTTTATTTTTATTTTTAATTTAAAAACTGTGCGAGGATGAGAACATAACGCTACTGTTGTTTGTTACTCTGGGAGTCAAAATACAAAAACAAAAAAAATAAAAACAAAAAAGAACCAATAAATGAACTGATTAAATATTCACAGCAAGACGCAACATTATTGTTTTTCGATAATTCATTAAACGATTTGTTTCATTCATTTTTTTTTTATTATTTTTTTATTTTTGTTGTTGTTTTTTTTTTTGGTATTAACATTGTTTCATTTTTTTATTTTATAATTTTTTTTTTTTAGTAACGGTATTATAGAAGGATCACAGGAGCACCGAAGCAAAATAAAAAAAAAAATTAAAAAAAAAACAAAAGAATAACATAAAGCTCTCAAACTAATATTAATAAGATTAGAAAAAGAAATGAAAAGAATGGAATGAAATTGAAAATAAGAAAAACAATAAATAAAATGGCAGAACGTTACAGTTTATTTTTTTATTATTTAATTTTTTTTTTTTTTTTTTGAATTTTTGTATTTTTAATGGAAAAAATTAAAAATATGTAAATTTTATGTCAATAAAATATAATTAAATTTAATGGTAAAACATATTTTACAAGAAAATTAAGAAAAAAAAAATAATAACAAATTAAAAAAAAAATTGAAAATAGAAAAATAATATCTAAGAATTGTAATACCATTGACTTTATCGAATATAATTATGTAAACCAAAGAAAATAATACTAAAGAATTTCCAAAATTTTATTTTAGTATATAAATTACAATGTTCGAAGCTCTAGTATACGCAATATTTTGACAAAATTAGATACTAGACCATTGAGTTTTTATTTATTTATTTATTTATTTGGAGTACCAGCCAGTAGTAAATATTGCCTGATAACATTAATAAAAACAAAACTAAATAATTGTTAGTAAATGATAGAAAGTCGAATATAACAGTACTTTATGATAAAATGGAAATCGTAAAAATAAAACATTATAAATATCTGGGAGCTACAATTGATGATGATCTAAAATGGAATATACAAACAAATAACGTAATAATGAAAACCCGTAGAATAGCAGGAATATTTAAAAAAAAAATAGCAAAAAGAATGCCAGTAGATATGAAGCTTTCATTATATTACGGTCTCTTCCATAGTGTACTAACTCATGGAATTGAAATAAGGGAAAATACTTACTTGAAAAATCCAAATAAACTACAAAAAAAAAAGCTTTAAAAAATTTGTACACAATTATAACACAAGAAGAAATAACCAGCTGAGATTTGAGGCAGGTAGAAATTTACATGGACTTGATCCAATTTACAATACATCCATAAATATATACAATAATCTTCCACAAAATATAAAAGATAAGAATTCGAAATTATTTAAAAAAGAATTAAAAAAGCTATTTCTACATGATTATAATACAAACGAATAATTTTGCATTCAACATTATTTCTCTTTTTAGTCACTATAGTTAAATTTAAATACAACTACTTGTTGTTTTCATTTTTTAATATACTTGAATAAATTTTAAGCACTGATTTATATAATTATACATGTAGCAGGATTTGTATTATATATAAAAAAAAAATAATAATGCATAAACTCTACACGAGCTAATCCGGTCTTTTGAAAAAAACAAATAGCCCTTTGCCTATTTGACATTTTCACTTCTTATTAAATTTTTTTAATATACACTAAATTTTTCTTATTAGATATGATCCGACTAGGATTTGAACCCGAGACTTTTCGATTGAAACCATTTAGTTATTAAGTAAAGATTTATTAGGTTTTCTTATTAATTATAATGTTGATAAAACTTTTTAACCATTTTTTAGAAAAAATTGTGAAAATTAAGAGACACTTTCGTCAATTTGAAGAAAAACTATGTTTATTTACGTTAAAATCTAATGTTGAAGCTCTATTTTGTGTATCATATAGTTAAAAAAATTTTAATGTTTAAATTATTTTTAATATTCAGATGTTTTTCATCCTTAACATTTAGACTTATATTTATTTTTTAAGATCAAGAGTCAAAAGTTCCTAATTTAAAATTCCTAATTAAAACTGTTTAGAAGATATAGTAGTCAAAATTCAGTCAGTAGTCAAGTTTTCAATGTAAAATAGATTTATAAAAGTTATAAAAACAACTACATTTTGGAATTGAGAATGGGTGACATCGTAAATGTCGTAAAAAAACTTCAACCTGATACAATGTGAAAATAACACAATGTAAAAATTTTTTAACACATTGTGTCGAAAATACAATGTATTTTGTTTACAATTCTGATTGCGTCAGAATGAAATGTCAAAAAATTTAAATTTTTTCTACAGAAACTTTCTTTGAAAAGTATAAATTAATATTTAGACAAAATGGATATTAATTTCGTTAAAAAATTTTTCTTCAATTATTTATTGGGCTGTGATGAAGAAATAAGAGTTTCCATCACCACAAAAATATAACTCAACTGACAAAAATTCAAATTAAAACTTCAAAATTCAAATAACTTTAAATTTTTTTTTTGTGTATCCAAAAAATTTTCGATACTCAATTTAACAACACGCGTCGTGAAAATGGGTCGCGAACACAATGTAAAATGAATTTACGATCATGAGACAATGTGGAATTTTTAAGTTTACATTTACGATCATGCGACAATGTATTCACGACGTCGCAAAGACATTTACATTGTCAGGGAATATGTTTTATATTTTGGTAAATAACTCGCGATTATAATCTCTGTAAAAAGTTGTTATGATTGCAATACCATCCTTTAACTTCTCAAATACAAAAAAGAAAAAACAATTGTTTTTTTTTTCTCTTTCTGATTCTGACAGAATATTTGATTTGATTTTAATAGAAAAAATTGTTATTTTGTGCCAAAAATTAAAATAAAATTGTAAAAAAATGGTGGAAAATTTGTTTTTTTTTTGTTGTTTTAATTTTATTTTTCTATTTTGCAGAAACTGGAATTATTCAATTTGAATACGAAATTTTTTTTTTTAATTAAATTTGAGAAAAATCAAATTCCATTCTAAATTATTTATTTATTTTTTACTAAAATTTATTATTTCTTTTTTTTTGTTTTGCAATAGGTATTAAGTTTAAAATTAAAATATTTTAATTTTATGTCCATAATCTTTTGGGGTAATAGAACATTTTTTTATTTTGTTAAATCACGTAAATTTAAGTGTTTTATTAGTAATTAAAAAAGTCTATTATTGTAATTAAACAAAATTCACAAGTGTGCATCAAACTTGATAAAATGATTTGTTTTATCAGGTTCTATTACCCTATTCATTGTGTTAATATTGTGCTTCAGCTGCTCTATAGTTTGAGGCTTGTTCACATATACTCATTCTTTGAGATAACTAAATAGGAATAATCTGGCACAATTAAAATTGAATACTGAATTTCTTGACATCAAAACTTTCACCTAGAAAAGTAATGTGGTGTTGCTACATACTGCTGGAAGCAATTGTAGGAGGCTGCAGGGCGCACAAAATTTTTAATCATAGTAAGATACCTATCCCCATTTACTGTTACAGTATTATCAACTTAATTCCTAAAGAAGTATCGGACTCTATAACGCTTTGTGATGCCACCCCACATCATGCTGTACATCTCAGCGAGTGCAATTGTCGCTTTAAATAACTCTGGGGATTGCATTACCCCCTTTTGAACTTCCTTGAAATTAAGGTAAAAACATTAGCAAAATTTAAAATTTAGATATTTTTATTTTTAATTATTAATAATAAACCAATTTCAGTTATTTATTAATAATAAACCAATTTCAGTTATTTATTAATAATAAACCAATATTAACTCCTCCCTAAATGTTAAAATTCTGGATTCGAAAATTTTTATATTGTTTTTTACCAACTCTTTTGCTAAATTTGCAATTTGCAGAATAAGGATGCGTTTATGTTGGAGCTGTGATAAGTGATAAGAGTGTCGATAAGAGCATAGCGTAGAAAATTTCTATTGTTTATCGATTCACAAAGCGATTCTCCAATATTAACACATCTATTTAAAGCATGTATGTAGTTTTCTATACTATGCTCTTAACGACATTCTTATAACCTATCGCAGCTTCAACATAAACGCACCTTTGCATATACTGACAATTGAACCAAAGAAAAGAGTTTGCAAATTAAAAAAAAACTACTAAAATATATTGTTACAATCTCTTCTTCTGTTTTCACATTATCCTCCTGTTGAACTCAGCATTTTAATACCTTAAAAAAAAAACTAGACTAAAGTAATTAAAAAGTGACATAAAATTGCACTTGATGTCAACAATCTTCTATTCATTTTTTTATTACACTTTCCTTAAACTGAACGGGTGGTAATAATCTGTTACAAAAATTCATCTAGCTAAAATTAATCCTTTTGTTCAACAATATTTCAAAAAAAATTTTTTCAACATGATGCATGCAACATATAATCATTAATATTTTGTTTTATTTTATTTTATATCATCATGCATAAAATATCTCATAATAAAAAATGAAATGAATAGTTCAAATATTTTACATAAATTCTAATCAAAGGGTAGATTGGCTTTTAAATTCTATATTCTACAACCATCTACTAAAAAAAAGTAATTATGGGTTGCCATTGTTGATATAATAAAATTTATTTATGTTTTTAAATGCCATTTAATCTATTTAATTTTTTTTTCTCGTTTTTTTTTTTAATATTTTGTAACTAAATAATAAAATATTTGATCCCCCATAAGAATTAACACACTTCATATTATTTTTTTTAAAATTTTAATCCATACCTTTTGCCCTTTCATAAAATTTTTCAAAATTCAAAAAATATTTCAAAAACAAAAACTTATAGGAAGCCAATAAAAAACATAGGAAAGACAAACTTCAAAATTTATAATTTGTTTATTATATTTCATAAAAAGAAGGGGGTGATGCATACGTTTCATTATTTTTTTCTCACATTATAAATACATATACATAATTTTATAATTATGGTTATTTAAAATTCATAAATATATAAGAAAAGAAAATTTTTTGACACCAGATGGAGTCAGCACGTGTATTTTTAGTAATATTGTAAACTTAAGTTCAACAGTGTAACAATATACAAAAGAAAAACAATTTTGACACAAGAAAACAAATATTTTGTACGTAGATACATAAAAGAGTTGACAAGTAATTGCAATACACAAAAGTGATAGAGAAAAGTCGTTTTTCATTTTAAATTTTTTTTTAAATTTTTTTTAAAATTATATTTAAAATAAATAAACTGGGAAATGAAAATGTTCTGCCATTGACTAGCTCCTTTAAAAAAATATAAAATATGTTGGCAATAGATTTAACTTAATCAATACAAAGAAGAATAATTTGTAAATGACATTAAAATCTTTACTCAGAGAAATTGTTTTGACATTTCAAGGTGTCGCAATAAAAGAAGCTTCCATTAGCCAAAGAATAACAATATGCATTCTCTGATATATTTAATCGATTTCTTTAGACATTTTCTCAATTCAAGCAAATAATATTAATTAAGCGGAATCAAACTATAAATCTTTCAATTATTTTTGTACTTATATATTAGATTTGTTCCCTATAAATGGTTGTTTCCCATAATATGTTGACTGAGTAAGTTTGGATTGAAAATCTGCAAAGGTTAGTTATAAAAAAAAATTTTAAGTCTGGATCTGTTGACGATAGAAATAAAAAAATATTTGAATATAGAAGAATCTTACTTTAAACCCAAATCTGACAGAAAAGTTAAGATCAAGTTCCAATGTATTCTTTTTAGCTTCGCTTGCTTTAAACGCTTTGACAGATGAAATAAATTGAATTGTACCTTACGTAGCACCGCTCAACGAAATTAGTTTCAAATGTTAAGCAATTCAAAAGCGTACGTGGAATTTGAAATTACTTTGATCACTTTGCTAAAACAAATTAATTATTCTAGAAGAATATATAAAATTTGTTTCACTTTCTTTTAAGATAAATTTTGTGCAACTTGCTTTGTTGAAAGCTTAAATAGGAACATGAAATGTTTAATTGTCAATTTTCCCGTGTACATAACAAACGTCAATAGTAACGTAATAGAGTTCGGACTTATGCTAACAAATACATTACAATAAGAAATTCACTAAGTCTCGGGTTTCTGACTGAATTAGTACTCATCAATATAATTTCTTCTCGATTGCAATACTTTTCTTTCTTTAACATTTACAATCAAAAATAAAATTATGAATTGCCATATATGTCGAAAATGATTAACGTGTTATTAAGTCCTTAGGGCGTTTTTCACTGTTGATCAACACATAATTGAATTCAATACATTCTTATTATGAAAACACTTTTCAAAAAATGTCATAAGAAAATTTAAAAATAAAAATTGGTTTTTTTTTTTAATTAATTGTTATTACCATAATTTTTATGAATATTAACAAGTTTTTCCTCTTTTGATTTATTTTGGAACTTCGGAATTCATGAAAAAAAGGGGAAAAATGAAAAATTAATTATTTGAACATGATAATATTTAAAAAATTTTGAAAAATTTTCCCTATTAGTACCGCTAGGGATTTTCTTAAGAAAAATTATGGATCCAATAATAATTTCCATTTCAAAAACTCTTCTATGATGAATTTATGGATTATGAGGTGAAAGTTTATATACAAATTCTTACAAAAGTTTATTATAATCAAAGATATCCGGTGGGATGTAAATTGAAAAAAATTCTGTTACTCCTGAGTTTTGGGAAGAAATTTTGTTTTTGTTTTTATTTTTTTTTTAATTTCGGAAACATAAGGCCGGATACATTCAAAAAATCAGAGTTCAACTATTATGGATTATGTTTATTTTGTAGTTAAAAAATAAAAAATAAAAATTTATATTCTTTTATTTTATTATTAATATGTTAATAAAAAGGGGGGGACGATAATAAATTTTATAAAGGTGGCCGAATAGTTTTTGGTATAATTTTGGGAGATTAAAAATTTTTCAATGTAAAAATTGTATTTTATGATCACTTTTAGATTCTCTTGAACTTCATTGTAAAATATATTATGTAGTATTTAAGAATTTAAGATTAATGCTCCAGAGTTTAGAGATTAAGAGTACAAAATTAAAAAAAAAAATTGTATATTTTTATTAAAAATATTTATTTTTAATGTTTATGATCTCATAAATTTTAATTTTAATAAAATAGAAAATGGAGGAGAAAAATCGAGAATGTCAAATAAATTTATGTTCAAAAAGTCAGGCAGGTGGGATAATAAATGTATTGTTAAATACAGATTCATCATTCGTAAATATAATAAGATATGAAAATTTGGGAAAAAAGAATAAAACTAAATAAAAATAGATCATATATTATATTATGATATTTGATGTATTTAACATATGATTTGAAATCATGTAAAAATATAAATCATAGCAAGTTTAAATGATTTATATATTAAACAAAATCAGTATTTATGTTAAGCTTACACTTTACTATAGGTGTTCATTCTTACTAGTGAAATTTGTCTAGCAATGATTTGCTCTAAAGAAATATAGAGGAAATATTTTAGTAATTTAAAACTTCGGATCCAATAGCATATTTTTTTAAGCTTTAGGGAAAGAAATCGGAGATGCAAAGATTCACCCAGCCGAATAATATCGTTTTTTAATTCTGTAAACCTCCATTTTCTATTTAATTCAGTTTAGTTAAAATATAACATTCAATGAATTCGAAACACAAATAATACATCAGATAGTAATATAGGCTTATATTATACTAGCTGTTGGCCCGTCACAGAATGACAGAAGGTCAATTGAAAGTTAAAAACTATTTCTAATTTTATTATATACATTAGCATAATATATTGTGTATCATTACCATTTTTATACCCATATGACTATATAGTCAAAGGGTATAATAAATTTGCCATTACGTTTGTAACGCAGAGAAGGAGGGGGGGGGGTAGATATAGACTCAAGTGTATGTATCGGATCAGAATCGAAAATAAAATCGATTTAGCTATGTATGTCCGTCCGTCCGCACGATAACTCAAAAACTAAAGGAGCTAGAATCTTGAAATTTTCCCAAATTCGTTTTTTTGCAATAGCCGTCATCGCAATTTAAATCCAGCCATTTTGGTCCATGGGTTCGGGTGGCTGCCATACAACTTCTTTTTTTATGTGAGTATTACTCTGTACCTATTACAGCTACATGTCTGAAATTTTGGCAAAAGTAGTTTAGTTTTATGGCCAAAATTTCTGCAAAATTTGGTTGGTCTGTTGCAGTGAGTTCGAGTAGCTGCCACACAACTTCTTATTTTATATGAGCATTGCACTACACCTAATAAAGCTGGTATGTTTGAAATTTTGCCAAAAGTAATTAATGTTTATAATAATAATGATATAAGTTTATGTAACGGTCCCAGAGTTGACACAGTCTACTCTACTACACTCTTCCTCGTCTTAAACAAAATCGCAACCGTTACATATTGTATTACGCAGATTATGTTTCGATTCTAATATAAGATATACAAAAAAAAAAAACTGACTTATATAATTTCTTGTTGTATCTTAAAAATTTGAAGATGAATAAGTTATGAGTCTACCATTTGTATGTTTTGAATTTCATAAAATGTTTGGGTCGTTAATTCAAATCCCTTCTTGGTGAAATTGGTTTTTAATTTCAATTAATTTCATTTTTTTATTTAATTACGTAGGTCTTTGTTAAAATTTAAAATTTTTTAAATTAAATTCGAAAAATTTGTTTGATAATAGAATGTTTTGAAATTTTTTCATAGATCTACCTTGTTCCAATCGAAATACATGTTTGTTGTCAACAATCTACAATGTACCTACTTAACATGCCTAATCATGTACCTATTTATGTACATATAAAATTGTATTAAATAAATGTTGAGTTTTGAATTGAGTTTTGTATTATCAAATGCAAATTATAAATTTTATTTCTTGATTTTTTTTGTTATACATACGTGTAAGTTACCCAAGTAACGTAACAAAACGAACATTGGGCCTTCACTGTTATTTTAAATTTTCACTGAAAAAAATGAAGACATACTACAGAAACGTTGCTGTGAAGCATATAGTCTTAATTTTTAATATCAAAATTTTTACTATTTATAATAAATTTGTATATGAGCTTCAAGGTATTTTCGTATCTGTGAGTTATATTATTTATACAAACTATTTGTTTATATTATTATATTATTAAATGTATTAATAATAGTTTTTAATATTATTATTTTAACACAATGCTTTCACATATATGCAAAAGCAATTCAGCCTTTGCATTATAACAAAAATTTTTATACAAGATATTATATCAAAAATGTCACATATATCTCACATCACAACTTTTTCTCTCCTTCTCTCTTAAATAAGTGAGTAACATTTTGTTAGCTTTGGAATTAAGAGTAAAACCAAATTATAATTTTGTAATATTGAATCAAAGGAGTTAAACCTAAAACAAGGGAAATCCACAGAATCTTATGTTCAACTTCTAAAAATGTTTAAATAAAAAAAACAAAAACAAAAAACCTTAACAATTTATCTCAAGATTCTTATTAAAAATCCTGATATGACTAACACCACATTATCTCCAAATTAAAAAAGAAAAAAAATTTTGAAATGTCAATCAGCTGTCATAATTAAAATTAATTTCTTTAAAATATTATAAACGTTTCTAAATGAATTTGAATGAAAATTAAAAAAAAACGCAATACTATAATTATATTAAATGCTTAAATTTTTGCTTAACCTTTTACAATTTTAATTATGAATCTTTAAATGTCTAATCACAATCTGCTTTTAAAGTCTTGATTATAATTGTTCGGTTTAACCGAACAATTTCAGTTGTCAATCAAAATCATTTTGGTTAAGTTTTTATTTTACCTTGGAGCAATTTTTTAAGAAGAAATTTTCAATTTTATAATTTTATAAAATTATGAGTTCTTCTTGATGTTTTGTTCCTCTCATTATTTTTTTTAAATATATATAGAATTTTACTTTAAGTCTAGACTTAAAAAGACTTCTATAATTATACCAACATTTTGTGGTTTTTAAAATTTAGCAAAATTTTGTTAAATATTTTCTTAATAAATAAATACTTTTGCATTTAAAAATTATGCAAATTATATAAAGAAATTGTTAACTGCAATTTTAAATGTCAATCAAAGTGGATTAAAAATTGTTTATTGTATGTTGAAGTTCAACAACCCAACTTTTTATGAATATTCAAAACCTTAGTGAATATTCTAAAATAATATTTAGATAAGTTTAAAATTAAATAATCCCAGAAGGTGATAATTTTAAT
Source organism: Dolichopus griseipennis (assembly GCA_963082915.1). Classification (NCBI taxonomy): domain Eukaryota; kingdom Metazoa; phylum Arthropoda; class Insecta; order Diptera; family Dolichopodidae; genus Dolichopus; species Dolichopus griseipennis. The sequence continues at coordinate 14,218 of CAUJBZ010000152.1, forward strand.
CATTATAATTATTGAAAATGATCTAAAACAGAAGAAGAACAGTAAGTGCTCAATTCTACAATGTGGAAACTCTAAGATAGTTTTAAACTGGTTATGCAAAATAATTTGTTCTGAGGACTACTAAGATATGGACATGCTTCTAATAATTTTACTACTTGTAAAAATTCAATTGCCATTCATTTCCAACAAGAAAAGATATTGAAAAGTTTAACTCGTTCGCCGAGTTTGGGATAATGTGATAACTGGTCGCTTCAGACTGTGAGGGAAATTGTTATAAGCCGTTATCTATCTGTCAAAAGTTAAACGCAAACTGTTCTTTTCACAGAAATAATAAAGATAAGTGTAGCAATAAGGACTCTTATCAAAACAAAATATTGTATTCTTTTTATGTAAAGAACGTCTCCAAATATGTCCTCTATAAAATTAATCAATTCAAGAACTTCAAGAAGCCAAACGACAACACTAAACGCGATCCCTCAATTCTATTCAAAATTTGTAATTTAATATTATAATTACAATCAAAATAATAGATTCGTTATACAACTTTTAACAAATTTAGATTGATCTACTATACAAATACAATTTTATTGTATGTACTTACAGATTTTTATTTATTTTTTTAAATATGTTTCTGTTTTTTGTATTATTTTTTTAATAGTAATTTTAAAAGTGACATATTTAACATTTTTATATTATATTTTGTATTATCAAACAAACAATAATAATATCGTAAACATTTTTGTTGAAATCAAAATAAAAATGATTCTTTTATAAGTTTTTATTTTCTATTCCCTCTTAAAAATTGATGTCCTTTGTGTTTCTTCTTTGTATTAAATATAAAATTGTATAGCTTATCGCGAATTTCTATACTCTTTCTTTTTTATATCCATCTCTTTTTTTTTTATTTTCCCTTTTTTTCATTTTTTTTACATTAAAATTTATTTTAAGTTTTTTTTTAAAAGAATTTTTGCCAAAATAAAATATATAAAAAAAAATTTAATAAAAGTAAAAATTTACGAAATAAATATAAAAAAAATAATTCAGAAAAAATATTTTGTAGTTCTTTTTTTAAACTCCCGCCAAATATACGTTTATATATTTTTGTTTCTTGAACCTCAACATTCACGTATGATGTTTGAGAAGAAAAAAAATTTTAACGCCGCCCAATTATGAGGTATAGGCAATGATTTAAAATAAAACCTATTTCATTATTATTAGATTTAATATTTATCAGTTAACAGTTATCTACAATCAGTTGTTTAAATCTTTTTTAGCAAGCAGCAAGAATTAACCAATGACTCACGGTTTCCTAGTAACCACCTTATCGCCAATGATAGAATATCGGTTATAAAATATATTTCCGTCCATTATCATGTTCATGTAGGATACAACGTTAGTGACCTTTAATTTAATACGAGAGACCCTGACTCGAATCCTAGTACAAGTGCAAAAAATTTTTATCTGGTTTTGATACGAATCAGCTACTATTCACCATTGGGTTCAAATTAATGTAAACAAATGCAAAATATAAACAAATAATTTAATTCAATAATATAACTAACAGATACAGATTTACCATATTACTTAGATATAAAATTATTACAATATTTATAGAATTATATCTATTGATGTGGAATTCATTAGGATCAATCCTAATTATGAGAATGTAATATGTCTAGTACCTTATATCTTGTTCCAACCCATCAATTATAGCATTGAAATAAACCGGCTTATTAATCTAACCGTTGAACAGTTAGCACTTAAATAAAACGGACAAATGGTTTAAAATTATTCATAACCCTCCAACATCCAAAACAACTTTTTTAATTTAAAAAATTAAAAATTAAAATTCTATTAAGCTTTTTCCTTTATTTGTTGTTTCTTTGATCGGGATCATGGAATTTTTCGAAAATTTAGAGTTAATCTTCAGTTCCAATAAAGACTTAAATCCACAAAGCTTTATTTAAGCCAATGATGCTTATGTAATCCGCTGGATCTTTCAATAAACCTTTTCATATCCTCAAAACTTTGACAAAAAAAACATTTCTAAAGGATTGCTCATTGGTTCTACACTCTTATAGAAAAGAAGTTACTTCTGTTATTCCTGGAAAATACAAATCTATAATATCCTTCCAAAAAATACTTCTTTCCTCAACACATCTTAGAACAAAGGGAGCATGAATGAATATAACCTTATCTTTTTATTTTTTATAAATGTAATTTTTTTTTTTAAGATTTATTTTTTTTATTTAAAAAAAATTAAATTTAAAAAAAAAATATGTTTTTGTTCCGTAACAATTTCACATTTTTTTTATATTTTGCCTTTTAAACCTCTTATTCTGGGCTTTACTTTGTGCTCTTTTACAACAAACACCAATATATAAAAAACAAATAATACTTTCGTTTTTATGTAAAACTTTATATATACATAACTTTACATGACTACATACATACAATAACTTTAAAAATATAATAACAATAATAATAAAATAAAAATGATAAAAAGAAACAGAAAAACTCATAACGAAACAAAACAATTTTCCACCATATTGAATTCAATAAATCCTTAGACCTTAAAAACAAAGTGAAGCGTACAATTTACAAAAAAAATACACTAAACGTTTTTCTATAACTTTTTCTTCAATAAAATAAAATTAAAGTAATGAATCATCATCGGAAAAATCATCAGAACTAAAACTTTAAATCCGAATTTTATAGTTCATCAAGAACCTATAAGGAGTTTGGAAGAATTTGCGAGCTTAATTAACCGTAAGTCGTAAAACTAATAAAAAAGATCGATTTAACCAGTTGATTTTCTAAATTTTTAATAATTCTTATAAACGGTTCGAGTATTACTTCAACATTTATTCCACTCCTTTTACCACTTCACATCCTCGCGCATAGTTTGTTAAATAACCTTCTTTTATAGATGCCTAGGAAGGATTAACACCTATTCCCAAGAAAAAAAAACAACTAATTCCTGCATTCAAAGTTTTTCAAGGTAATGATCATCCTTACAATTCCAATTCTTAATATGACATAAAAGAGTTTACCAAAGTTAATTGGCGCAAGCCGCGATTGAGGAACCAAATAGAATTTAAATCGTTCCACACAGTTGGCAATTCTTATAAGTCAAAGACAAAAAATTTTAAGGATAACATTATTATCTTTTTTCAAATATTAGCTCATATTTTACAATCTTCCTTCACAATTCTTCGAAACTAAACTATGTATTTGGAAAATATTAAGGTCATCAAAATTAACTTCCCAAGGCTCCTGTGGCTAGTGCTCGACTATAATCAATACAAAACACAGAATTAGATTCTAAAATTAATCTAGAATTAAATTTATCTTATAAAATTTTAAGTATCTTGGCGTCGAAACATTAAAATACGTCTTCTTAGACTTTCAGAAATATTGGAACTACCTACAATAGACTAAGATTCATTAAAAAGCTGCTTCAACCTCAATTTAAGACTGCTTCAAAGATTCCAGGCCAAGAAACTGCTATTAGAAATAATCCTAATACTTTATTCTTTTCAAAAGCTCCATTGCCTTTAACTATATTTCTTAATTTCCTCGCTTCAAAAGACTTCGGACTTCATGGCATAACCAAAAATCTTAATCATATCAATATGGTGGTAAAAAAATATCAAAACTAAAATGATAATAATTGGGGTAAAAAGGATGGTAAGCAAGCACTATTGTTTTGTTTTTGTTTTGTTTTACTTTTTTTTCAAATCTACCCTCCATTTTAAGCAGCCATTAGATAAGAAATGATAATTCTTACTAACTCCCCATCCACTAAGGGTTAAAGAAATATAAAAAAAATATATCTATAATTTTTTATTTCATTTTTGATAATAAAAAAAAACGCAGAAAAAAATATAAAAAACATTAAACATAATACATGCTGGTCCGTATCATAAAATTTTTCCGAAAGACGCAGGCGTTCATTCATATCTGTTCCATGGAAGAAAAGTTTAAAAAAAATTCTAAAAAAAAACTGAATATACGAAATTCAAATAAAAATGGGGCTAAAGCTGATAAAAAATCCTCGCAGAGAAAATTTAAACTTCTCTTTGTATTCATTCCATGAAAATTTTTAAAAAATTGCTGCAATAGCAAATACTCATACAACAAAATTAATATTTGCCTCTTTTTTGTTCTGAAAGAAAATCCTTCCTAGTGTTATTAAGTACCTTCCCTATTTAGGAGCTACTGTTTCCTAAAAGATTTTAATACTATTTCCGCTTAAGATGTCTTATTTCTATATTCTATAGGATCTACGGCAGCCGACTCTAATGACCCTTGGGATAATTTTACAATTATATTTAGTATTCTATTGTTTTCAATTCTTCTGTCGGATCTCGATACAGATGAATCTGAAAATCTCGAAAAATATTTTAGTGATTAAACTATATCGCCCAATATAGAATTTGGAAAGGCTGTCCGAAAATGAATCAGCTTTTTTTTTTACGAGGGAAAGCTCGAAAGCCATCCATCAAAACTATGCGGCGTGTCTTTGAGTATTGTGCGACTTTAATACACCAACAAACGATATCACAACCTTTTTGACCCAAACTTTAGGAGAGAACCTGTGATAAAAATATACACTTTAATTACAGGGATGTGGACATGGAAGAATTTTGGGATTATGGGGAATAGGGAAAATTTGATGCAATATTTAGATAAAACCTTTTAATGCTCTTCTTAAATTTGGCTAAATGGAACATATATGCATTTAGACAAATTCAGTTCGGTCAGAGAGTCAAAAAAATTAGTGTGTCCAGGAAGTGATATCGAATAGGACACACTAAGAAAGTTATACAGGAAACTAGTGAGGAAGGTTCTAGAATTAAATCCTGAAGGAAAAAACCTTTGACATAAATATTTCAGTAATATCTGGTGACGGAAAGAAGCAAAGATAAACTCCTCTAAATGGAGTCAATTGAATATGTTCATCAAGAATATTCCTTACTATCAAGAGGTAAAAGTTTTACAATTAAATCTAATAAAAGAAATTCGAACCAAGTAAAGTACATTTTACATGATACAATTAATTAATTATATTAATTAAAATTCTATGAAGCCTTTAACGAAGATTGATAGATTGATTATGTCAATACCTGGAAAGTCCCCGATAAAACCAATTTTGTAAAATTCAAATTAAGAGAGATCAACATGATTTTTTTGAACTATCCTATAAGTGAAATTTTTCCATTATTCCACGCCATACTGCATTTCAAGAAAATGTTTATTTTACTTATTCTAACTCCTTGTACCTCTGGTCTGCCGACGATTATAACTATTTCCTTCATTGATTAATACAATCCCAGTTTGAATATATTTTCTTAAAAATCTTTAGCACCGCATGCAATACATGAAAACACTTTTCTAATTAGTTTAAAAACATAAAATTTTCACACTAAAACCTTATTCCCTTTTTTTTTTAAGGTTATGTTTATTCCCATGCAAAATATTCCAATTTTTTTAATACAATATTTTAATAAGAATTTTTATCTAAATAGATTTTGAAATAAAAAACACAAAATTATATTAAATTTTCCGCCCCAAATCACCATTAGTTCTAAAATCATATCACAATATTACATATATCCAAAAAAAAAAAAAAAAATCTTTTGATACCCTACACCCGTTCAATGTTTACCAACTAATAATCCTTGGCACACTTTTAAGTGTTCATTTCAAGCGTATCACACTAAATATTACACGTTTTTCTATTTTTATTTCATTAACGTTTTTATACAAATAAATAAAGGACATAATGTGTGACTATATGTATATACATTACATATATACAATTACAATAAACCACCACCACTACCATTATTTTGAACTTGTGTACCCTATATACACAAATACAATATACATTAACAATTTTCAAATATTTTATGTACCGCATTCATTTAATTTAAAAAAAAAAAAATAATAGAAAAAAAATTGATTGTCCTTGATTGTCGTTGCATTATTAGCATTTTAAGGAAAAAAATTTTATTTTTCTTTTTTGTTTTTCTAAGGATAATTTTTTTTTAGATTATCATTAAAAGTGATTCATGTTTACATGTGTATAAGGATTATTTTGTTAAAAACTATCTTTTCAGGATATATTAAATGAATAATTATAAGGATCAGAGGATTGAACATGTAAAATACTGCTGCTGTAATCAGATCTGAAAAATTTTGGTAAGTAGGAACAAATAGCAATTTTTGCACAATTATTTTGGCAAAAGTTTTTAATATCTTCTATAATTCATATCAAATGAAATAAAGAAGGGTGTAGAGTAGGCTGTAGGATACCCTCTAGGGCACCCACATGAATGAAATGTAATCATTATATTATTATCTGATTAATTACTTTTGCCATAATTTCAGACTTTAAGGTTTATCAAATGTAAATCACTTAAAATGAGAAGTTTTATGGCAATTCGAACCCGTTCATCAAACTGGCTGGATTTCAATAGTAATGACTTTTCCAGGATCCTATTTGATTTAGTTTTTAAGTTATCGTACGAAAAGAGGGACGTACAGTCGGACGTATGAACCCACAGAACAAGATCGATTTACTTTTCTATTCTGATCCAATCCATAACTTTGAGTTCATATCCGCCTCCCAAATGTAATGTGCAATTTAGTATACCCTGTGATCTACGTTCGTACTTCATACGTATATAAATATATTATAGTTTTCAACTGTTCCTCTTCAACTACAAATATCAATTCTGACCACATAATTAGAGAATAGAGAATAATCCAGATTTGTGGTTTCAACAAAATGGAGTAACAGCTCATACGGCTCGTCCAACTATAACTCTCCTGCTCGAAATTTTTGGTGATAGAATAATATCGCGATTTTCTGATGTTGGCCACCGCGTTCGCTTGATTTTTTTCTCTAGAGCTATCAAGGGGTAAAGTGTGTATCAATAAGCCAAGAACCATCCAGCATCTTAACGCCAGCCAGCGGAAGAAATGAAGGCACTGGAACCTGTAATTTTAACAAATATTTTGGAAATGCTGTGAAGAGAGCACATCAGGTCGAAGCAAACAATGGGCACCATTTGAAAGGTATTATTTTCAGAACAAATTGTAAATTTATTTCAAAACTATTATCTAAATTTTAATAAATGCCAACGTCAGAAAGACCTAATCCGGAAATAAAAAAGTAATTCCTTAAATAAATCATAACGTTGCTTATGCGCCACCTAAAGCGCCACCCAATCTATACTGCTAAATTTATTAACCTAATCGTTTGAAAAAAAAAAACAGTAAAACATTTCTTAGAGGAATTTAATATTTTTAAGTTATTTATAAACTGAACGTACCGAAAAAAAACACCATATCAGTCATAGTAAATTTAATTTAAAATATTTATTAACTTTTAGAAATTATTTATAAAATTAATTAAATCACAATTAAGATTTAAAAACAGTCAACAGATCATAATTGTCCATTATAAAATTCAGTCTTCAATTTTTAAGTTTTAAAACCTGCTCATAAAAAATTAACTTCATCTTGAAATACAGATTATATTTATTATGAGTCCATGCCTTTAAGAATATTAAATAAAGCAATTTACACAACAAAATTCAATAATAAAAAAAAAAAATTTAAGAATTAAATCACCTTTATTACATTTTTTTTTGTTTTTGGTTCAACATTATCAAAAAATAAATATAAGAACTTAAATCAAGACCACTCGGTAATTAATAATAAAAAATAAACTTTTAATCTGTAAAAAGAATCCACTTTAAATTAATAAAAAAAATAAACAGAATCTCCAATCATATGCATTCTCTGATATCTTTTAAAACAAACATATATATAAGAATCTGGACTGCAAAAAAAAAAAAAAACCAGAAAGCTACAAAACATTACACTTCTTTAATCTGAATTAAGTTCTTTAGGAGACGAAATAAACATAAAAATTTAAATAAAATATTTCAAAATACATTAATATGACACAGGGGCAAAAACAAAGGTATATCAACTCTTAAAGTATTAATAAAAACCAAATTATCTAAACATTTTTATTTATTTTTTAATTTTTGATATAAGATCGAAAAAATTAAAATTATTGGCATCATTTTTTTCACTCTTTCTATCCATTTTTTGAAAAAGTACTTTTAAAATTATTAGTTAACATTTTAAAATTATTTTTCGTTTATAATATAGCTGAAAATCGATTTGAACTAGAAAAATTACCTATTGTAAAAATCAGAATTGTTGAAACGAATGCAAACTATACTTAATTAGGCGGTCACTAGGCGGTGACATTTCCTAAACAATACAAATAGTACTGCAATTTCAACGAGAGTCATTGAAGACAAACAAATATTTACTTTCTCTTCTTTAGCCCAGATACTCTTCTAAATGTACCAAAACCTTAATACTTTGCGGCAAATATGAAGTTAACTATACAAATATTTATTTTAATATTCAAACACCTAAGAATTTAGGCCGGATGCCTATTCCTTACAGCACTAAACTTTCGAAGCCAATTATATCCACAACAGTCTTCAAAGTCTACGTGTCCATAATTAATTGAAAAATGTCATTACTATAAAATAAATTACATAAATAAATTATAGAGCTTATTAACACAACTAAGGCTGAAAAATAATGAAATAAATTTCAGACTTTTTAATTATTGAGCTTTTTCCGAATTTGAATTCGTATCTTCTTAGGGTTCATAGAGTGCTCATACATTTAATTAGCAAAAATATCTAGATCTTTATATTTTCCAAAAAATATCGACATTTAATAGTTATTTCATAAAAGTAAATGGACGTACCGATTAAGTAATGCATAGAAGTCCATAATACATAACCAAATAATAAGTCTGCTTCAAGATTGAATATTCTTCTCTCATGATATCCACTGCTGTTCGATTAACTGAAAGTAATTCCTCTCAATTATTTTTTAAAGCTCTCATATTCCGAAGGATTCCTGGCTTCTTTTGAATGTCAAACCTATAATAAACAATTACAACTATATGTATATAATTATAATTTCTCTAAATTTTTATGATGCATTTAATCCCACACTTATCTTACAGTTTCATCAGTTCGCATAAATTTTTTAATATATATTATAGAGAGTGAAATGTGCATCCTTTTTTTCTTTTGTTGTTCTTTTTGTTTTTTGTTTTTTTTTTATTTATTTTTAAATCTTTTCCTATCATCAAATGCGCTAATAACTTCAAAAGAAAATTTATAAGTTCAGAATGTGATACTCAATAAAAATCTTTCAAATTGGATATTATAATGAAACAAACAATTTCTTTCTTTCTTCTTCATTCATTTTTTATTTCTGTTTTTTTTTTTCATTTTTATTCTTCTTATTATTATAAATTAACCTTTACAATCGTTGCATATACGAAAAAAGCCTCCCAAAAATGAAAGAAACATGCAAAAAAAAAAAAAAAATGAAAAAGAACAACAAAACAAAAAAAAAATACAGGGACGATTATGTGATTTATAAGCCTTTTAGTAAATTTTATTAAAATGCATATTCGTTGCTTCGTTGTCACATGAAGTTTATGATTTTCATATAGGTCGTATATAAATACTTTTTTTTGTTGTTGTTGTTTTTTTTTTGGGTTCAACTTAAGGAACACAAAACCTTAAAAAAAAAAAACAAAGAAAAAATTTACGAAAAAAAAAAGTGATATATAAAACAAGATTCCTTAACCATTGTACATCATAAATTGTGTCTCTTATACCGGTATAATTGCTTGCAACATAAATACATACAGTTTTTTTTTTTTTGTTTTTCAATTCCTTTCCTCATTTGACTGTTGTTGTTAATGAAAACTTTTATTTTTGTTTTTTTAAAGTTCAATATTACGCGTTTAATTTACAACAAAATTTTGAATTCTCTGGTATTGCTCTGCGTACCAGCACTGTCTGCAACACCACAACATCACAACATCAATACTCAATTTAATGTTATAAAACTATGGATAAGATTTAATTGTAAAATACAAAAAGATCTTCTCTTTTAACATTTTTCATTTGAAGTATAATCATTTTTAAAGACCTAAGACTATAGGAATATAATTATGTCAGCTTATGAAAGATTCTAGGATCCATGATAATGAAAAGAAGCCTTTATACAAATTTTTTTTTTTTTTTTTTTTTTTTTTTCTTCATATAATTAAACTCACACTCAATTTTTCACTAGTTTTTTTAAAAATTTTATCTTTATTTTTTATTTTCCAATCATCAACCAAACACTCTACTAACCATTTTATTGCTTCAATGAATTTAAAATTTTTTTTTTTCAACTCTTTTTTTAGATTAAATTAATGATAATGATGATTATATGATGATAATATAACTATTATGATATTGATTATAATGATTATACTTGCGTCATTGATGATTCCAATGTTACTATTTGAGATTATGAAAATTCTTTTATACACATAGGAATCTTTTATGATAGGAATATTAGCTAATACTAGTATGTAAAGCATCTACTAGTATATAGAATATTTCAGTGGTTGCCAATATAGGATTCGTGGAGTGCTTCTCGGGGGCATGTAGAGTCTTTTAAGAATTTAAAAACCAAAATTACAAGGAAATTATTTTTAAATAGAAGAATTCTTATAAGTTATTTTTAATATTGAGTAGGTATGTGGCAAGTCATCAAGGCAAAATGCTAAAATGCTTTTTGATGAAGTAGTTTTGCTAATAAATTCCGATATTGATTTCAAAGTCCTAGATGGTATCAAACTCCATTTAGGAAATATTCAACTCACTTTTGACGGGATTACACCACGCACCTTTTAAAACGACAGTTGAAATAGAAACCCTTACATAATTCCACTGGATCAAATTAGTATTATTGATGAGGTAAAAAATGAGCTAATTGAATTACGGAATAGTTTTGAAAGCTGGATGCTGGTTCATTGTTCTAGTGCAAGCAAAGCGAGGTCTACTCTATTTTGTTTTAACTAGTTTTAAAAGCTCTTTATCCTTTTGCTACGATTTACCTCTGTGACTACGGATTTTCAATACTTGTGTTCATAAAAGCAAATTTAAATCCCAAATTGTTACCAAGGTGTTTGATAACTGTAAAAGGTTGGGAGCCCCTGGATAATTCTATCAACTCTACTTCCCTATGAAACGAATCATCTCAGAAATATTGGGTCTATAACAACTGTTAAGTGTTTGTTGCATGTAATGCCATTTTATTTTTGCGTTCTTTCTTCTTTTGTCTGTTTTTTGATTTTCGTCACTCTTTTATAAAACATTTTTATAGCAAATTGGCGACTTGCGTTCCAACGCCTGTAAACTGATACTCGTTATATTTTCTTAACAATAAAATAATATAAAAATATAAAAATAAAATTCTATTTTAACTACTCTTTTAGATTTTATGGATTCTCTAAAGATAAAAATATTGGTTGTATATAGTTAAGTCAACAAATGTTGAGGAAAGAGAGGGAAAGCAAGATATATAGAAAGACCTACTCGTATATATATAGATAAAAAAGGAATAAATGTTGCATGTAATTGTTTTAAAATTATTGGAAATTAAGTAAAAATTGTAATTTTTTTTAAACAGAACATCAGATTTAAATTAAAAAAAAAAAAAAAAAAAAAATGGAAAATGTTGCCAGCATGTTTTTAATTTTTTATTTTATTGTTAATTATTAAATTTACACTTTACACTTAAAAAATTAACAAGTTTTGTTTCATGTTAATTTTACTATTTTACTTAAAATAATATTTATATATGTTAAAAATTTTTAACAGAACAAGTTTGTTGCAATTTAAGTACACAAAAAGATTTAACAGTAAAGTTAAAATTAAGATAAATCAGCTAAAGATTGAGAATTTAGGAAGAAGAGCCATTGGGGTAGATGTTGCTGAAAGAACTACATTACAATAAATGAGTCAAATTATAAATAAAAGCAACTGGAACGGTAAAAGACAGCTGATTCTGAATTTTATATGAAATTTTTCTATCATTAACGGATTTTTTCGTAAAATTACAGTTATTTAATAAAAATAGTGAACAATACCAATATTTCGCGGATTTAAAAGCTTTGAACTCTTGGAACTATAAAAAACTAATAAAAATCTAGAATGTATTTTGCTTATTTGTACAAGGAACATTTAAAAACCTTCGAAACCTACATATTTGGCTGTACGTAGTTTCTATAGTTAGTGTGCGACTTTAAACAAATAGTAAGTCCACAACCCTTTTTGAACGAAACTTTAAGATGGGACCTGTAATACAAATGTATAATTCGATTTCGAGGATAGGGGTGTAAAAGAATTTTTAAAAATCGGGTTTGAAAAATGTAGGATTCTGATATTATTGCGGATGAAGAAAATGGGATTGGATTTATATGAACGATGACAAACGAATTTGCATAAGCTGTATAGCGCCATTTTGTTGGAATGAAAGCCCACGTAACTTCAACTGACTTTCTCTCCACTTAAACGAATCTACTTTGGTCAACAGGATCGAAGATGTTGTTACTTCTTTTAAAAGGACACCGAATTACTTTGACGATACGAAAACCGTTAGAGCTCAAATAGACCAAAACAATATACCAATACCTGAAAAGTGTGGAATACCCTAGAACTAAACCCAAACCCTCGAAATAAGTAAACCCTTAATAATTTTATACAAAAACGCTTCATATTTTCAATAGTTTTCTTTTAATAATTCAAAACGGTAAACAATCAATATTTAATAAAACTGCATATAACAACCGCCATTTTGTTAACAAGAACTCAAACATGTAACTTTTATACTCATTCCAATTTACCCGAAAATTGAATTGATAAAAATTTCATTATTTTTAATTTAACATAATGTGGAACATTAATGTTCTATATATACGAGTATGTACCTTAAAGGACTTTTATGTCAAATTGTCAAAGTATATTAAATTGATTATTGTTGTTATATTGTTGTTCATCATTATTCGCAACAATTTTTTATTGACAAAACATGTGAATTTTCAATAATCTTATATCACTCTTCAATCTTCATATACTTGAAGAATTAGTAACAGGACTGAACGAACAATATAATAATAACAATTTCATCATCTCAAGAATTACAATCTATGTATTAAAATATAGATTAGCTTAAGGGATATTTTAACATTCTATATTCCATGTATTCAATCTTGTATATATATATATACCTAGTGAGATTGTATGTATACATTTATATTAAGGTCCTTATCATTATCATCATAATCATAATCAAAAACTTACATCCAATAATACAACAATTTAATACTTATGAACAATTTTTTTTTTTTTGCAAAAATGTCAAAATGAAACACTTGAGAACTACCAAGTGGAAGCAAAAAAAAAAAAAAACAAAATGTTTCTTTAAATTGAAGTGGTAAAAAGGATGAGATAAAAAAAATTTTGTGTTCAACTTCTTATGTCCTACTGCAAATCTTCCCATTACATTCCAAAGATAAACTGTACCATTGATGAACATTTTGTAAGTTGAATAGAGAAGAAAAATGTGGTGCAATTTTTGGTTAAAATTGAACAAATAAAATTAATAAAAATTAATAAAATGAGAAAATTAGATAGAAAGAGATAGATATAAATAGATATTAATTCATTCTAATTCGTTAAACAAGAATGTTGAATAGATTGTATTTATTTTATTCACATTACAATAATATAAAAGCATCGCAGATATTAAAATTTTGATAAAGTTAAGCATATACAGTTATTTTATAAGGATATGCTGTTATTTTTTGTCATCAATGTTATACTATACATTTTTATTCTATTTCTTTTGTTTTTTATCTCTTTCTTTTCATTCTTTTCTAATTGTGTAATTGTTGTTGCAAATTTTTTTTTACTCTTATAGTACTTGAATACAATAGAGAACGCGTGAACATTGTCATAAATTCAATGGTTGGTATATACTTGTATGTTAGAAGAAGAAGAAGAAAATTAACTAAAAAGAAAATGAGATCAATGTTGTTTGTTCAAGAGGGCAGAAATAATTGCAACATCATCATATGTTAAAATTTTCGTTCATTTAATTGGAAAATTGTTAACTGTAATAACTTTTCTTGTTTTATTTTTGTTTTTGTGCTTTTGTTTTGTTGAGTTTTTAAAAAGGCATTAAAAGAGGGTGCAGCAATATATAATATAATTTGTTAAAATATATATAACAATATATAAATAAGTTTAGTATTTTTGCGATGCGTATCATTTTTATAATTCTCGAAGGACATTACACAAAAAATGGATATTCAATTTATATTTAAAATTACAAAATGTATTATATATATATAATAATTTTAAATTCAATTAATTATTATATTAAATACTTAAGGTTTTCTAGAATATTTCTTAAAATACTGTTATAAATTCTTATAATTGAATATAAAATATAATAACAATTATTACAGCTTTAACCGTTATATACAGACCAATACATTTTTAAATATTTAAAATTTAATTTATAAACTATTTCCATTTCAAAATTTAAATGAAAAATTTATTTACATAAAAACCATTTCCATAAATCGAATAATTCGCTAATATACAAAAAAAAAAAAAGCTAGTGAGAATTTGATGAAATCGAAAATAGACCGCAAATAAAAAATTATGCAATTACTTATTGCACAACGAAAAAAAAAAAATAAATAACGTTCAATAATTTTTTTGTTGTCCTCTTCAAACTCTACTGCATTTTCTTCCCGTTTTTTTCTATATAACAATTCAATCGCAGTTAGAGAAATTTTTAAAATAATGCAATGTCACCTAATAATAGTTAAAAATGAATGTGATAGTGTAAACCTCTAAAATTTTCGAAATACTCAAAATTTTGTTACTTGTAGGCCTTCTTCAAGTTGGGTTATATGTTACTTATTTTATTTCCTGTTTAAAAAAAGGAGTCCATATGGTTTAATGAGTTGCGCCAGTTAATTTTGACAGAAATTTTTAAGCTTTAAGAATTAAAGGAAACTTTAGTTTATAGCACAACAAATGCTGAAATCCGGTCATTTACTTAAAGCTGTGTTGTCTTAAAGTCTCTTGATAGAATGGAGACAAAATATATCAACCAGCGTCGTCCCAAAATTGGTATCTCCGAACCGTGAATTCCACAGAATTTAGTGGAAAAATAATCTTTACGAAACCAATGCATTCCTTGCATCCCGTATACCAAGTATACTAATAACATCAATTTAATTTTTTATAACGGCATTAATGCAATATTTGCATTTTAGTACCTAACAGTTCTTTATATATTTTTTTTTTGTACTTTATTTTGCGAAATAGTTTCAATCGATAACTGAATTACAGTGCAATACACTTTTTTTTTATAGTAAAATACAAAATAAAAATTTTTTTGAAAAAAAAATTGCATAAGTGTATGATGTGGTCTAGAAATAAAAAATTGTAACTATTAAACAGTTATGGTGATAAATTTTTAACGGGAACACTTTTTTTTTCTGCTATGGGTTTCAGTCATAAACCGGAAGTTAGTTTTTTAACTTAGTTTTTAATATTTAAATGTACTGAAACCCATGCAACATTTTTTTTTTTTTTATTTATTTTGTTACTGTGTGTAACAGAAATCCATATATATGCAATTTATGCAGTCAATTAAAAAGAAAATCATTTTGCATAAATAGAGACACTAAAAAAAAAATTGACTATGCGCCTATAACAAAGTAAATAGAATTTCCATTAGTCGAAAAAGAAATAAACTAATAGAACTTCATCAAAAAATTTTCAACACCAAATTCAATAAAATTTAAAAAAAAATAAAAATAAAAATTGGAACTTTAAAAAAAAAATGGAAATTTTTGCAAATTATCACATCATAGAATATATAGAGAAAATTTATATCGATAGATTTTTACCACATTGGAAAAAAAATAAGAGTTATGGTTGATAAGTTCAAAATGAGTATTGTGAATAGCAGTCGCTAAAGTAATTTTTAATTTCTATTCTTAAAATATGACTCAAAATTAAGCTCGCATATTAATACTTTATCGTCATCCATTTTACTAACTAGGAGGGTGAGGGTTCGATTTTCCGTACGGGTCATGGTATTGAGTTGAAAAAAAAAAAATTGTAAAATAAACTCCATGGTGCCCAAACATATATAGAGGAATATAAAATATATGATATAAACAAAATAAATAATATTACTAATAAAATTAATAGATAGTATAATCTGCCACGTCTGAAAAGAAACGGTATGCTTTACTCTCTTATCACATTGTGTGACGTAAGGGACTGTTTATAAATAAATTATCCCTTAACGCTTTATACCAACATATCAATGAACGGTTCAGAACTCATACATCTTAATATCTAAAAAATGTAAATCTATTTCAATTCCATCCCAGATAATATTTTTATGAAAAAACTTTGTTAATATCACGTGCACCTATAGTGCTTTAGAGTAAGCATAGAAATATATTACTGTAAAATGCATGTGGCTCTCATTTTTTAAACTCAATTTTGGTTTTAACAGTAATTATATCGTCGGACCTCTCGAGATTTATTGACAGGCTAGAATGCACAAATATGCAAAATCTCGATCTCAGCGGAACATGACCCTAATTTCAATTACTTCAAATAAGCAATAATTTTAGATTAAATAATTGCTAATATGAAATGTCAAAACATAGCTTTCAATTTAATTATAATCGATCGTACTCTACACATGTGTGCTCAAACGCGCCTTGACCTTACGCCTATTAAAAAAAACACATGTTACGAACTTCGATCATTCGGAACAAAAAATAACACCATTTTTTTGACGTTCATCTCCGGTTTGACCAAAAAAAACCCTTACTAAATATTTGACGTTACCGTAATTTCAATATCTGTCTCCAAAAAGTATAAATTTACACTACTTTCAATAATGTCACGAATGTCATTTTTCTCTTAAGTTTAATTCGAACGTTGAATAAACATTCAAATTAAATGAATAAAAATAATCACAAATAATTTGGAAAAAACTCCCTTTATAAAAATTTATTAGATTCTTATTAACTTATTTTTTTTTTTTAAATTGTTTCAATTTTAATTTACAATTTTAGAAAATCCCATTTTTTTTAACAATTTCTTGAAAAAAAAAAAAAAACTGAAAAATCAGTAAGCGAAAATAATTTTTCTATTTCCAATTTAATTTTGAGGCATAAATCTTTTACAAAAAGCACAGACTAAAAGTCATGACACAAAATGAAATCGAAATAAGATAGAAAGAGATAGAATAAAATAAAAACAAAACGCAATTATTTTACTTATTATTTTCTTATTATAACTGATAAACAATTTAAAAAGAATTTGATATTTGTTATTATCATTATTATTTTTTCCTAATTTTCCGTTATTTTTTGTCATTTTCTTCTAATGATTTATTTTATAAATAAATTTTTTCATTTTAAAAGTTTTGTAATTTTTTGTACTTTTGTTAGGCAGTCAGTGGTTTTAAAAATGGAGAATTTTAATGCAATTAAAATTAACTGTCAAAAATTTCCGATGTGTCCGAAATGTCCGAAGTGTCAAAAATGTTTTAATAAAGTGGTGTTCAAAATCGAAATTTTAGTCAACCTCTTGATCATATATTAATAAGAATTAAAATGACAAGAAAATTTTATGATCTTTACAATTCTTTAAACAACTCTAGAGCCATTAATACAAGTCCAATTTGACTACTCCACCATAGTAGAATTATACTAATAAATTGCAAATCAAATAGTGTCATTCTTATTGACAGATTTTGACATGTAGTAATTATGTAGAGCAAAAACTAGTCCCTATGGCAACATTTCAAAAATTATTCAAGTTAATATACAATTTTCTTAAAATTCTCCTTTGTAAACGTAAAACCCGTTTTCATAATACAGCTCCGCATTTTAAGGCAACCTATATCACAATATAACTATTTACCCAAAAAAATATAGGTTCTTATTATTTTTAATACCAAAAAGATACAAAAAAAAAAAACAAAAACATTATTATTGTAAGTACTAAATTTTGCGCCTATAAACTTTGACAAATCTCAACTTTAAAATGTAATGAATTTTTTTTACTTTAAGATGATTTCGAGAATAAAACAAAACAACCAAATTACATAAAAATAACATTACATTTTGGTGTTTAAGTAGCTTTATAACAAACAAACAAACAAATAAAAAATAGAAAAAAAAAAATAAACAAATAAAAATAATAATAACAATAAAACAAGAAAAATAACAGCTAAAATGGTTTTCTTATTTTATTACCGTGTTATTTTTATTTTTATTCATTCATTATTTCTTTGATTTTTTTTTTCTATTTCAATTTTGCAATTTGGTAACGCTAAGATTTGTTTTTCATAATAATATAATAAAAACAACAAAAACAACAACAAAGTAGTAACAAAGTAAAAAAATTGTTCTTTAAATGTTCTAGGACCTCTCTTTGTATGTAAAAAAAAAAAAACAAAATCTTGATAATGCTAAGCTCATCCTCATATCTCTATTATTAGAAGGATTTTTTTTTCTCTATCTTTCTCCTTCTTTTTTTTTTTTTTTTTTTCTTAAGCATAGATCAGATTAGAAAGAGAAAAAAATTATATAATAATAATAATAAAATAAAGTAATAATAAAAAAAAAACAAACTTTGAAAATCTTCCAATCAATTTTGATGGCAACAATTTACTCTGACAATCTGTCAGTTACAAATACAACAAGACAAATATGTCGTTATTACATAACTTTTTGTTGTTGTTTTGTTGTTGTAATTTTTTTTTTTTTGTTTTGTATATGACTTGAAACAAAAATTGTTGGATTAGAAAGTTGTTTTGAAATAGATGGGGTGGGGTATAAGATGATATTATATGTTATCATTATTTTTTTTATATCTGCTTATCTTTTCGCAAACTTTTATTAAAAAAATAAAATAAAAAAACAAAAAATATCCAATTTCATAAAAATTTAATAAAATTTTCAAGTGTTATGAAAAAAAATAACCATATAAAAATTTTTTTAGCAAATTTTTCAAAAAAATTTTGATTTTAGTTGCAATTTAAGTCTGTTCGCTTTGTATTTTCTCCTATTTACAAAACTACTACACCATTTTATATTAAATTTTAAATAAAGATGTATTTTATAGCTATTTAGAAAAACATATTCAAGAAGCCCAATTTTTTGTAAAACTAGATTATACAAAGTTAGAAAATGTCATATGTTATATGGTTGTAACTTATGCTCCATTATGCAAATTTTTGATCTATTGTTACAACTCACAGATGATATTAATATTATTTTAGATAAAGCCATTTGTAAGATGAAAATTTATTTGTAGTTGTTTGGGTTGTTCAACACTAGTATTGCCCTCTAACGAGTCCAATGTGCCCAAAGTTTTGGATGGACGAAACACAACAATTTAAAAAAAAAAAAAATATGATGTTGTAGGCATGTAATCATGTCTAAATACATTCACAAATAAATGAAATATATAATTTATTTATTGTTTTTGTAAAAATTGAAAGGTGGTAAAAATATTTTTTTGAATATTGAATATATTCAATAACAATTAACTTATAAACAAGTGTTAACGAATTAATTTATAAAATATGAAACAATTCATAAAACTTATCTTAAGAATTTAAATTTTCACTCAAGAGACTTAATTAACTCGAGCAGAAATCGAAGCCTTTTGTAATTTAATTGTTAGACTATACTCATTCTTTTAGATCATACTTTTTTGAAAGAACCTTGTAAGTTCATATAATTTATAACTTAATGGGGCAACAATTAGATGATCTGAAAATAAAAAAAACGAAATGAATCACAATATTATAATCCTAATTTCAGCTTTATGATTTAAAATTAAAACTTCAAAATAATTGTAATTGTAAAATAAAATCTAACTACCGACCGTTTCCTATAGATTTTGTTGTTAGAATTATAATAAAAAGTAATAAACAATCTATCTTAATGTTAATATTCGATACATTTATTTCTTATAAATGAATATTTAAATATTCGGTCAAATTTATAATGATGAAATCATATAATCAAGAGAATACTTTTTCTTTTAATGAAAAAGATCAAAAATTATCCCAAAATGACTTCTCAAACTTCATAAGGGTATTGGTAAATTTTAAAC
Organism: Dolichopus griseipennis; assembly: GCA_963082915.1. Lineage (NCBI taxonomy): Eukaryota > Metazoa > Arthropoda > Insecta > Diptera > Dolichopodidae > Dolichopus > Dolichopus griseipennis. The sequence goes on from CAUJBZ010000152.1 coordinate 34,362, forward strand.
AATCAAGACTACCGTTTATCAAAACCAAACTTAAGAAATAAGGCTTTAATAAAAAAATATAATATAATCAAAAATTAATTGGTCTGTTTATCAAAAAAAATTGGGTATATGTGACGAAGCTAATAACCAACTAATTTTTATAACTTTTTTTAAATAATGGATTTTCATTTTTAGTCATTAAAAAATATAAACAGACCGAGTATATATCCTCCTTCCAGAAATTTCGAGATGCGAGCAAACACTAGTTTATCCTTATCGTGTGCCTATATTAAAATTTTTATATTTTATAATGCTTGTGTTTCTTTATGAGGAATAAACTTATCTTTTCTAATATCAACTATTTCTAAGAACACCAGCACTTTTAAAAGAGTAGATGAAAGTAGAATATAATTAAAAAAGATTTCCGACAGATGGCTTTAATTTAAATTTTTCATAATAGATGGATTTTAATTTGAATAGGTTATGTTAAATCTTAGTTACATTAGATAACTAATTAGCACTTACTTCTTCCATTTTAAAAAAAAATACAATTTATGAATATCAGGAATAAACCTTAATTCTTTCACTTTATTTTCAATATCTAAATATTTTAAAAATTAAATAAATTTCTCAAATGACATCAGATAGTTTTATATTGTCAAATATATGTATGACAATTAATATGACAATTATCTGACTACTGAAACAAAAATTTGCATTCCACTTTCAAACTACTCTTATTAACTATTTATCTGCTCTTTTTACAGCTTGTCTATATATGTGCATGTCCGAACAGGAATAAATATTATATTCATTTTATTAAAACTGATCAAATTAATGTTATGTCAAAAAAAAATAACAGTAGTCATCATTGAGGACCATCATCATTACCGTTTTTCAATCTATTTATATGACATTTGCAGTTTCTCAAACTCCGTTTCATATATAGGAGCATCACACTCCATTTTAAGTGAAGTATACATTTTTAATATATTAAAAGAATAATAAAAGTTATATATTAAAGCCATACAAGGACTACAATGCTTAGTTGTTTTTATACATTTTAAATTATATTTTTTAATTGAAATTGTTTAATCAATTGCAACATTTAAACAATATATTTTCTTTATATCTTTTCATTATTTTTTTCAAATTTTTATTTAATTTCAGAGATTTTTTTTTTTTTTTGTTATATGTTATAAAAACAATCCTTTGTTTCAATTGTTTTTTTGTTCCTTAAAGTTTTATAACATTTTCTCAATTATTTATTTCTTGTTTTAGTTATTTTTTTTAATTTTTGATTACATTTCATTTTATTTTTTTTTTTCTGTATTTTTCATTTATATTATTATTATTATTTTTTCATTTTTAGTTATTGTTTCTATTATTGTAATTTTGTATTTTATACACAATTTTTTTATTTCTTCTTATTTGTATTATTATGATGAACATGCACGTAATTTATTTCATTTTCTTTATGTAATTTTTTTTTTCTGTGGTATTTTTTTATATTTTAATACACTTACATATACTCGAATGAAATATTTCTATAAATTTTCTTTCAGTTTTTCTTCTGGTTTTTGTTTTTCTTCTTTTTTATATGAGATGGAGAAAAAAATGTTATAGAAAATTCGGTGGGGTGACAAAAGTCACGAAGTCAAAAGTTCCCGGAGAACTTTTGATTCCGTGAAACTGAAAAAAGTCCGTGGCGATTTATGACTTACGTTGAAAGAGCAAAGTCTACCGATGATATATACTTCAAAATGTGAAGCTTTTAAAATATAAGACGAAATATGTAAAAAACATTTATCTCCGAAGTATCCTTTTGGGACTTTGTTAGATCAAACATATCTCTGAAAGTAAAGAGTCAAAACTAAATTAATTATTAGTCTTACAGACCAGTTTTAATGATAGCAGATCTGATAATAGGTGTAAGTCTAGTTATAGTGTTGATACTCCCACTTACAACCACCCAGATGCAGGCCCCTGAGAAATATTCCCAATATTTCCTTCAAAAATTAAATTATAGCTTTTTCTAATTTTTTAGAAGGCCTATCCTGTGGTCCGGGTAATTATTAGTCCTTATTACACCTTATGAGTAATAATAACTCGGAAAACTTTTGGCTTTTTTTCATGTCTTAAGTTTCGGGGACTTTAATCACCTCGCCATAAAATCCCATCATATTCATGTAAAAAAAAAAAAAACTGAATATAATATAAGATCACCTAATCTCGCCCCAACTTATACTTATTTTCTTATCATAATGATTAACCCTCGAATTCAATTCTTCAATGTAACAAACAACAAAACACACAGAGTGGAGAAAGAAAAAAACAAAAAAAAAAGAGTGAAAAACAATAATAATGCAATATAAAGAAAAAAAAGTAAAAAATAACAACAAAAACTAAAAAAAAAACTAAAAAAAAAAATAATAAAGTAAAAAAAAAAAAAAAGAAAATGTATGAAATAAATGAAAAACGATTGCTGAAACAATTTAACAAAATCGTGCGGCACAACAACGTAAAAATATAAAATAAAATAATATGAAAAAAAAAATATAAATAAATTGTTATTACAAAAACTCATACATATAAACATTATTATTGGTTTTTTTTTTTTGTTTTCTTGTGTTTTATGTTTTATATGCACAATCACTTTTACACACACACAAATATACACAAACAACCGTTAATATAAACTAAAACAAGAGAAAATATCCTTATCCGAGGATATCATTGAAAATATAAATAAAAAATAATAAATAACAGTAAAAAAAAAAAACTAAAACGAAAAACAGAAATATAATAATAATAATATAACTGTAAAAATGGGATCCTTATAAAATATACATTTATTTATTTATTTTTTTTTTTTGTTTTTGATTTTTTTTTTTTATTTGTTTGTTTCAAAATATAATACACCGTCATATCGATCGAAAATAATATATCCTTAATATATCCTTATGGAATATATAAAAAAAAATAATAATAATAATAAAAAAAAAAATTTTTTTTGAAGAAAATATAAATTTTTACTTTTTTAACATTTTTTTTTTTATTATTATACATATTAATGTTTAAATAAATGTATATACATATATATATGTACATTGATGCATGAATACTTGTATATAATATATATTATTGAATTGGTTTTTTTGGAGCCAAAATCATATATTGTGCAACATTTTTATAACCGTATTTATATATGATAATAATAATAAAATGGCTTTTTATTTTTTAATATTTTGTTTTTTTTTTTTTTTATGAAAATAAATTTTTATACATACGATTTCAAATTAGGCTTGACAGATTTCACTGAATTCAATGAATTGTAAAGGATTTTATTTATAGATACAAGTATAGTGAAACATTGTATAAATAGTGAATATTTCAAATGAACCTTAAAGTATGCAATATGATTGAATTAATTTTTAATGTAAAAGTAAAAAAAAATAACTAATTACGGAATGGTGGAGCATTAAATTAATCACTATTTAATTGTCAAATTGATCATTGTTACGGTTAATAACGTTTTTGACCAATGACGCCGCTTTTCATGTGGAAAGTAACGGGTTCAGACCCAGGTCAGTTTATATCTAAAAAAAATATCATTAAATTGTATAATTATATCATAACTAGCTGTTGGCCCGTCACGGAATGACGGAATGTCAATTGAAAGAAAAACTTTTTCTAATAAGAATTATTTTTAATTTCATTATATACATGTACATATATTCTATATCAATATTATTTTCTTAAATAAAGTCGAAACTGTTACATTTTGTAATACGTGGATTATATTTCGATTCTAGTAATTGATACATAAAAGAAAATGACTTATATAACTTCTTGTTGTTCCTTAAAAATTTGAAGATGAATAATAAGTTATGTAGTCTACCTTTTGTATGTTTTAAATTTGATAAAATTTTGGGGTCGTTAGTTCAAATCCCTTCTTGGTGAATTTTTTTTTTTAATTTCAATTAATTTGTTTTTTATTCAATTACGTACTTGTTTAAATTTTAAATTTTTAAATTTAAATTCGATAAAATTGTTTGTTAAAAGATTTGAAATTTTTTTATAGGTTTATTTTGTTTCAATAATGATCTATTTCTCCATCTATTAACTTTATGTAAACATATTTTTAAAATGTTGCTAAGCTCTGTATATTGTTTCATAACCTTTGTTTAGATTCAAATCGAAATACTTGTATGTTGCCAACATTCCACAATGTACCTACTCAACATGTTTAATTATGTACCTATTTTTAAGGACATAAAATTGAATTATGAATTGAGTTTTGCATTATCAAATGCAAATTAATTTTTTGATTTCTTTTATTATACCCACCTAAATTAAGTAAAAAAAACATATTTGCTTTGATTACTAAGGTGCAGTTCATTTGGCTTTATTTCAGGGATGAGATGAGGGAAGCTTTGAAATTGCTTTGAAACATTGCTTGCTTTATTTACTTTCCAAAGCAAAAAGCAAGCAACGCAACAAAACGTACATTTGGCCTTCGCCATTATTTCAGTTTTTAACTGAAACTAATGAAGACTTACTACAAAACTGTTCATGTGAAGCATAGTCTTAGTTTTTAATACCAAAATGATTTACTATTTATTTAAAATTCCCAGAAAATCTTCTGTGATTTTTAAAACTAAAAATCAATTTTTTCATAAACTAAAAAAATTTTTTTTTTGTTTATTTTTTTTTATTAAAAATTAATAAAATATTTTTTGGCCTGCTTATGATAATTTATGATATTTTATTTTCTAAAATAAAACACATTCAACAAAACATTAATATTTTATTTTTTAATAATTGAACACATCAACAAAACACATTTAATTGAATGCGTTTGTTACACCTCATTCTAGACAAATATATTAATAATAATAATATAATAATAATAATAGTTAATATCGCAATATAAAATAAAATTTAATATAAATATATAAATAGCTCTTGTGTAGAATAATAGATGGCGCGCAAAATTAGCATTTGTGTATTTATAATCTTATACAATAGCTACAGCCGAGTAATCAGCTTTAATAACGATTAAAGAAACTGAAGACCTAAATAGATTTGGTAAATGTCCTATACTTCAGGAGTGAAAAAGGAATAAAAAAAAAAGAAACGTAATGTTGATGTCAGCAAAGCTGTTTTGTAACTACCGTATTACCGTATTACTCTGCAGAATGATGAAAACGGTGTTCTAACTTTTTTTTTACTATATAAACTAGGAGATTCTGACATCATATAAAGTTAAAAACTGATATTATGAAGCTATTTTGCCAAGTTTTTCTAAAATATATCGCTTTTATCGTCGTATACCTGAAATCACGAATTGAAACTACACAAAGTTTCTTTAAATTGTGTAAAACATTAACACACGGAAGACATCTTTGATTCAAATGTATCGCTTGGACGCTTGAAATTTTGAGGGGATATGATTATGATTTTGGAAAATTAGTTGTGATAAAATTAGGATTATGATTCATTAGAATGTTTTAATGGGGCAGTTTTTTTGAATGAATAACATTAACGTTCTCTTTGCTGTAAACTCATTCGAACACATATTTAGTGTTAACATTAGGGTTTCCCTTTATTAGGTTTCCCTTTCCCTTTTCCCTTTTAGGATTTAGTATTGACATTAGATACTATACAAATATGTTTCCATAAAGACTATATTTAAACAAAAGAGTTTTCACAATCTGTATTGCATCACCATCAGCTTCACTGCACATTCTCTAGGAAACAATCGTTCCCTTGAATATACTCCTAACTGCTAATTTGTTAGTTTCAACTTCCTTTCCGGAAAATTTTTCCGAAATATCAGAAGTGTGTTGTCAATTTTTAATGTTTTTAAATTCAAGTACTGAAAGATTGCTGTAATTTTATATCTAAGACTAACTTAGCGAAATCCACCATCTTCTGTTTCTTAATTTC
>CAUJBZ010000153.1:0-38674 GCA_963082915.1 Dolichopus griseipennis
GATTTTCGAAACAATTTGTTTATTTTGCACATGGGGTTGAAAAAAAATAGAAAGTAAAAATAATCTATATAATATTATTATATTAGAACATAAAAATTAGGGTGGTAACTGTAATAATGTATAGAGGAAATCATTTCGCAAAAAGGATAAGAAACAAACAAACCGTTTTTGCCCTTATTATTTTTATTCCTTGTCTTGATATGTACTATACAATTCTTTGACATTTTTTGAAGTGTATGTATAAAACTGTTTTTTTTTTTGTTTTTGTTTTTTTTTTTATATTTTGCAATTAATATTGAGGTTATGTTGATGGGTGGTTTGTTTTTATAGTTTATAGATTTTATAACTTGCCCTTTTTTAACCTTTTTTCAACGTTATATGTACCGTTATTATAATGCATTATTATTATTATTGTATGTAAACTTATTTTGATGTGTAAAAGGAAAATGTTAAGGGATATTAAAAATGTGTTTCAAAAATTTTTTGTGTTTTTATTCACTTATCCGACTTTTTATGTTTTTAGGTAATTTTCTATATGAGTGACAATTAGTGTAGCATATGTGATAATAAACTGTGACAAATGGCTCTATTTTTCAACAAAAATAAATTAATTGTATAAATAATGTGTCAATATGATTTGTTATTATTTTTTGTTTTTCTTATTGTATTTATTTTTATATACAAATTTTTAAAATTTTTATTTTAAATTAAGATGTAAAAATAATATTAAATGTTTGTTTTAAAATTTTAATTTTTATTATCCGAAGATTTTGCAATTTTGTGCAAAATTTTTAAATTACAATAAAACAATTTATATAAATATGTTTTATGTATGTAATAATGTTTTGTGTATTTAAGAAATTTTTATAATAATGTCATTATACTTTTAATATTATTAACTAATGATTTACAACGATCTCATTGTATTGTCCAGTTTGATGAAAAGTTATGCTAAATCAATGGGGTGCTAAAATTTTTTGTAATAAAATCAAAGCATTATTTCTTTAAATCAATTTTTGCCAAATTTGATTTGGTCAGTTCTTATGCAGGTTCATATGGTTTCAATTTAAAGAAATATGACTTTTCCAAATTGATTTAATTATTTTAACAAATTAGTTTTGATAAATCTTTTTTAGAACGTCGTTTGGAAAAATTTGATTGAATGTATCTTATTTGGTTGTTTATATGATGGATATCTTTATTCAAATAACTACAGGATATTTGAACAATTCCGCATAATATATGTATATATCTGATTAAAATATTATGAATTAGATTAGTTTGAAATGAATGAATAAATGTAATTAAATTTTATGAATTCAATATTAATTAAAAATTAGTTAATATATTTATTGAAGAGTTAAGGCATTTATAGGTTAATTTATATTTTTGTTAATTTAGCTATACATTTATTTAATTGAGATGGTAATAATTATGGTGAAAATGAGGGTTTTCACACTAAAAAGTGCAGTATCAATGCAAATTTTTTCCCAAAATTATTAAATGAATGAAAATTATGTATGAGAATATTAGTTCGTAGACTACAATATCCTCGATCTAAACTCTTTTGGGCATACACTTTACATATTTACTCAAGCATATTTAAATTTAAATTTTTCAAGGGTGTTTCGTCCTGTAAATATACTATCTGACTCATTTGTCGGCTGGTATAGTATTACATTGCCTAGACAACCTCCTGATTAAAATTTGATTGATTTTTATTTATTGTAATTAAATTGATGCACCGACATTATTAACATAATCATCAATTGCGCTTTCTATTTGCTTTTGTTAATCTTTCATCTGTGTCTACCTTTATTTTTTGTTCGTTTATGTGAATTTCATTTTCCTCCTCTTTTGTTAGATTTTTAAAAAGAATTTGTCAGTTTTATGCAGGTACCTTCTTGTTCTATGGCTACAGTCTGTCGTCGAACCTTGGTCCGTGTTTCCATTTGTGTTCGAGGTTTTGATTTAGGTTTCGTAACAATATTTTTTACTGCTTAGAGGTGTTAACTGTATGTTAACTGTAGACGGCCTCGTCTTTGGAGGGCCGTTGAGTTTAAAAAGTTGCTTCAGAATTTGTCGTGGAACGAGTTCAATAGCTTTATTTAACATTTTCCTATTTCATGAGACGCCGATGTATGTGACAGGTTACAACTATTCATCCCTCCTCCTTTCTTAACCGGGCTTGGGACCAGCCACGGCGGAGTTTGTAAGTACCTATTTGACCAAAAGTGATACTGAAGGAAGCATACACATTTTCTTTTCATGTCGGAACAGTAGAAATACTATTTATTATTTTAAAAATAATATTTTTAAATTTTTTATTGTATTTAAATAGTATAATTTTTATTTGATTAACTAGGGTTTTTATTAACATGCAATGTACCTAGCCACTAAAGTACTATATATCAATCAATCACCATTCTTTGAAATTCTAATTCAATACAATTAACATACCATTTTAAATTAAATACATACACTTAAAATTAACAAGTGATGATAAAAAACCAAGGGTTTTTAAAAAAGCACATTTTCAAAATAATACTAAGTATTTTATCGGAATATAATGTTGAAGCTTCAATATTAACGTTTAATTTCGGAAATATATACGTTAGTGACTAAGTTACTGCTTACTTATAAAAACCGTAAATTTTTAATTTTTAAGCCCTATTAGCTAATCTATGGGGAAGGTTGCCAAATTTCTCAAGGACCCCCCCCCCCCCTCTACATCCTCACTTTTGTGGTTTCTAGGAATTAAACCAAAATTTGGAATTTTACTTAGAATTTTATTATCTAAGCAAAAATGAGTAAAACTGAGAGGCACTTTCTTCAGTTTAAGGAACCGCTTTTAAATTTAAGAAAAGCCTTTAACATATGTTAAAATATAATGTTGGACCTTCAAATTTTGTATATTAATAAAAAAAAAATTGGACAGGTATTCAAGTTACAGGTGCTTAAAAATAGCTAAATTTCAATTTTCGAGCCCTTATAGCTTCTAAACAGGGGGCTTGACAAAAAAATTTTGTTAACCGACTCCTACTAGCTTTTGAAGACCTAACTTCTCCCAAAATTTCAAGGCTCTATCTTAAACCGTTTAAAAGATATGTGGGACCAAAAATTTTGCAAAAATTGAGTTTTATATAATGCTAAATTTTAGTACCGTATGGCAACCCTATAAATTCGATCGACATACTTTTGTTGAGTCTATAAAAGCAGCTCTCTTATACCGTTTTTCGATTGAAAATAAACCTAACAGAACTCATGTAATATCATTTTAAATATAGGGCTTTTTTGGAAATTGCAGGAGCTGTAGCTTTGGAACCCTTCAAAATTAAGAAAAACCTTTGACACATGTTGAAATATAATTATACAGCTTTGAATTTTGTATATCTCTAAAAAAAAATTTGGACAGGTATTCAAGATACAGGTGTTTAAAAATAGCAAAATTTCAATTTTCGAGCACTTATAGCTCCTAAATAGGGGGCTTGACAAAAAAATTTTGTTAACCGACTTCTACTAATTTCTGATTATCTAACTTCTCCTAAAATTTCAAGACCCTAGTTTGAACCGTTCAAAAGATATGTGTGGTCAAAAATTTTGCAAAAATTGAGTTTTGTGTAATGTTAAATTATAGTACCGTATGGCAACCCTAAACATTTGTCTGTTAAAAATTTATAAAATTTATGAAACCAGCTATCGTTTGCCGTTTTCAGATTGAAAATATATTTAACAGAACTCTTGTTATAACCATTTAAATATAGGGCTTTTTCCAACTTTGGGGGGCTGTAGCCCCGTGTCAGGTGGGGCTACAGAAAAAAATTCTTCTACGAAATTATTTTTTTTGCAAAAACTACCCATGGTTAAAATTTCTTTACTCTATTTCAAACGGTGTAAAAGTTTTTGTAAACATACGGACGGACGGACGGACGGACGGACAGACGGACGGACAGAGTGAAGCTATATAGGCACATTTTTACAAAATTTTTTGAAAATGTGCTAAAAAGCAAATTAATCTTCTTATATTGAAATCATAACTATACATATAGGTAAATTGATTATGCAGATATTGAATTCAAATATTTAACATCAAATATTGAATTTAAGTTAATATAAATTTAAATAATAAATTTAAAAAAAAAACATTAGTTAATTGTATTATTTTTTTAGTGTCATAATAATAGAAAAAAAAATACTCTGCCATTTTCAACTTTTTTTATTAATAATTTTAAATTACCCTCAATATTATATTAATGTATAAAATAAACTGTTCACTTGTTAGCTAAAACAACAACAGTAAATTATTATAATCCAATAGATAAACTTCCTGGTACTTGTTTAAAAAATAAACCAAAAATGTACAAATAAAAACCAATACAATAACAATAACAACAACAACAAAATCATCATCATTTAAAATGAAAATATTTTATAGACAAAAAAAAAAAAAAAAAAAAAAACCAAAACAACAAAAAATTAAATAAAAAAGCACACAATTTTTCAAGGGCCTGAACTTAAACAGAAACGAACAAAATAATAATAATAATAATATTTTTTATTCTACTTAAGAATTCAAATATTTATCAAATATTTATTCCATTAAATATTCATTTTTTACACCACAATTGGACAGCAAAACATAAAAAAAAAAAATTAAAAACAAAAACAAAAATCTGTATTTACTGATATTCTTTTCTTTATATTGCAAATATTTATTCATTTACTCTCTTATATTCCTTAAACAATTTGCACAATTATTGTTATGTTGACATCGAAATGAAGTTAAAAAAAAAAATAAAAAAAAAAAAACAACAACGAAATGTCGGGAAAATACATTGGTATAAAAGAGGAGAAGATATATATATATTATATATATACATATAATATAAAAACAGTTCAATTTACTTACCTATTGCCCTAAATTTTGTTTAAAAACAAAAAAAAAATAAATAAAATTATATAGGTATATATATTTTATATAAATATGTATATATATACAAGTTTATATTTAAGAGGATAGAGAAAGAAAACAACGAAAGACAGAGAACAAATATATACTTTATACATTAACGGTAGATAGACGGAATGAAGGTGAAGTGAGGAATGAAAGTAATGAAAAAATAACAGTAAAATAAAATATAATAAACATATATATAAAAAATAAACTTAATGTATACATAGGTACATCTATATTATTTTCAAACTTAAAATCATTCTAAAATTCACTTTAAATCCAATATAAAATACAGCTATACATTCATATAAATATAACGGAGAAAAAAAAATATTTGTAACAAAAAATGGAGGAAAAGAAATTAAACAAAAACCGAAAAAAAATATATTTTGAAAATAAAAATCAAAAAAAAAAAAAATTGGTAGAAGGAAACCATTGATAAGTTTATAAATTTTTAAAATCAAATAAATTTTTTAAATTTTTAATATTTATTTGTTTTTTGAAGGTAAAAGTACAATCTTATTAGATTACAAAATTGAAATATTTGTGATTAATTATCACTATAACGGTACAAGATGACGTCAACATGAATTTGTCATATTTAATTACACTATAATGACAAGTGACATTTGACAGGACAAATAATTCAATAGGCTAATTGTGTATATTTTATTTTTTTCTATATGAATAAATAATGCAGATTTAAATCCTGTGAGAACTTTATTTTAACGGTGAAATATTTAAATTTGTGACGTCATGTTAATTATAATTTTAAGTACTTTTTTCAATTTTAGAACCATCAAACAAAAACTTTAATCCGACGCTGTTTGAATTTAAAGTTTAATAAAAAATAAAAAAATTTAAAACGAATAGCCCTTAGCTCGTAGAAATCTGAGAAAATCGTAATTTTTAAAGTTTTATATGCGTAAAGGTTGTGCTATCTGTGTTAAGGACGTGATCTCGTTAAATGATTAAAAGCATAAATATTCGTACTTTTTTAGCATATAGGGTATGATTGAAGGAAGCAATGAGGTATATAGCACCTAAATAAATAACGATAAACAACTAAACATTCCCAACTTTACAATCACTATTACAAAATGTCATTTTTTAAATAATATGTCCCGTGCACAATGGACTAGGTTTTTAACTTCTCGAACATGATTACAAACCATACCACACACTTGTCAAACCTATCATTGAACCCTCATTTAATTTTTTTTGTTTTGAAAAATATGTTAAATGTCAAAAGTATCTGACAATTTTGAATTTGAATCCTTAACAGTTTTAATTTAAATATCTAGTTCTACCTAACTAATTTTTACCTTCAAAAATTATGATATTTAATACTTCTTTATATATTTATATATTTTTGTAACTTAATTTAATAATTATTTATTTCTTAATTCATTATTATTTTTATTAATTATAATTTTATTATTTTTTCAAATCGGAATCTCAATGTACTTTTCTGTCAAAAAATAAGAAATACTAAAAAAAATAAATAAAATGACATTTAAGTTGTTCAACTTGCCCATACACGATACAACTCAAAATGCAAAACAAAGACTCCGCCTACAAAAATCAAAATTTTTTAATTTTCTTCAACTCAACTTTTCAATCTTTAAAATTGTTTTTCAAGTTCACCATACACGATTCAACTTCGGAAGTACGTTTATTAAGTTAAAAACGTGGTTCATCGTGTATGGGATGCATAAAAAAGTTTAAATAAATTTTAAATAAATATTATAGGTAGGTATCAATTTGACTTTCCAAATAATTTATTTATATAACTTTCCTAGATGTTTATATTTCCTACAACTTTTTTCTTAATCCCTGTTTTTTTGATTTTTACTATTAAAATAAAATTACCTTCTCTTATCCACATTAACTTAAAGTGTTTGTATGTTATTTTTGTTCATTTTAATTGCACTATTTTTACTATATTTGTTGTTTTTTTTTTTTTACACATAATTTTATCTTTGATTCTTTTGATACCAACTCATTCTTTGATCAAACGTATCTTGTTATAATTTTTAACTTTAATTTTTTTTTTGCCAAGTGCTTTTTCTCTAGTATATATATATATATATATACCTATTATTGTTATTGTATTTTATTTTACTTAAGTTGGATATGCATATATTTATTTTTGAAATAAACAAACATACAACAACAAAAAAACAAAAAAAAAAAAAAAATTAAATTAAATAAAACAAAATATAGAGGGCATCACCTACACGTCTCAATTAAATATCAAACAAACATTTTTACGTCGCATACAAATTGATAAACAAATTCAAAGAGTCAACAAATTCGAGAGCAAAAGCTTCATCTAAATCTAAGTGTATATTATATAAGTATGTACCTACGAATATAATATATGTACATATCTTTATAAATTTAAATCTATGTGTGTAGGTATGTGCATTTATTTGTAAGTATACATGTATATATAATTTTAGAGTCAATAATATTCACCATTTTTTAACCACCTTAACATACCCCCAAAAATTCGCCATCTTAAAATAAAAACAGTAAAAAAAATTAAAAGCATATAATCAATTACTTTATTGTATGTATGTGTGTGAATACAATTTTTAATGTATTATTGTATATATATATAAAATATTAACTGATATAAAAACTGTTTTCACTTTTTTTTTTCTATTAATTTTTATTCATTCTATTCATTGTTTTTGTTTTTTTTTTATACATTTTATTTTATGTAAACATATAACATTATAAATATATGTATATACATGCAGATATAAATATATATATTATATGTATATATAGAATGTATAAACATTTTGAACATTTGACGTTCAAGTCTCGCCATCTTTTGATGTAGATATAAGGATTCCATAAAGGAAACCAAAAGTTCAAAAATACTATGTAAAGAATACACATTTCAACAAACAATCATATAATATATATATGAAGATATTTATATAATATGTATATATATATATATATATATAATTATGTTCATTGGGTTAAGATACAGATTTAAAAAAAAAAATTAAATGAAAAAAAAATAGAATTAAAACAACAAAAATTTAGGAAAAAAGAGATGAGAAAGAATATAATGAAAAAAATTAAATAAGTTAACTTTGTATTTAAAAAAAAAAAAAATTGGGGCAATTTGGAGCTAATGAAATTTTATTATAAATGTTAAAATACCTACTTTTTGAACATTGTATATTTTCAGGAAAAGTAAGGTAAGGACAAAAGCGGTAAAAGGTTACAAGTTAAAGAATTGAGAAGGAGTCCGGTACAAAATGAGGAATGCAGAAACAACATGTTTAATATTACAAATACCTTTTGTACCAAAATCTTATTACTAATATAGTAATCAAATTGTAATATTTTTTTGATAAGTTTTTGTGGCACCAAAATCAGTGGTTGAAACAATGGGTCTCAGGATTATCTTAAAGAAATTATTTAAGTGACATTTGCAACTATAAATTTATCCTTTCAAATGTCATAAGTCGACTAAAAAATATGACTCACTCACATTTTTGATTTGTTTATGAATAGACTGATTTTGATTTCATTGTTTATGATATGTTGATAAGTCATTCATATTTTGTCGTAATTTATTTTTTTTAATAATTTATTATTTTTTGATAAACTTTATATAATAAATGTTGTTATAAATGCATTAAACAACTTAAATATTTATTAATTCAATATATTAAAACTATAGCTGTTGACCCTTCATAGAATGGCGGAATTCATTATATTAAATTAGATTTGATTTTTAAAAACATTAGTCATTGAAATATCTGAATAATTTGTAAATTGTACTTTTTAATGGAGTTAAGAAAAATGTAATTTTTTGTAATTTATATACAAAAAATATATGCCTCCATCCGCAATCGATTCTCTAGGTCAACATGTCAAAGTCGCATATTCTAAATATGTATAACTGTATTTTGTAATCAACAAACTTAAGTTTATAAAAGATTAATAAATTATAAATAATCTATTTTGTGATTTTTTAAATTTTTTAGTAATATTAACTATTCTCGGAGTTCGGAGACGGCACTACAGCAGCCCCTACGCTTTTAGGTAAATTGTTGTTTAAAATATATGTACAGAAAAAAGTAATTAAAAAGGATAATTGTAATTGATTACAAAACCTAAGTCCAATATACCTAAAAAATATTTTTATTTACTTCTAAAATGAAATAAAGCCAAAAAAGTGAATTTTGACAATATTTCAGGGAACATTTGAATTGATTTGATTACTTTGCTTGGTTTATTTCATTTTCAAATCAAAGCAAGCAAAGCACCAAAGCGTACATTCAATTCAGATTTTTACTGAAAGTAATGAAGACTTACTACAGAACTTATTATGTGATGCATAGTCTTAATTTTTAATATCAAAATGTTTTACTATTTATATGAAATTTCCAGAAAATACTTTGTGTGTTTTAAAAACTGAAATGAACTAATTCATAAATTAATTTAAAATCAAAAAACAAAAACTGCTTCTTATTTTATATTTTTTTTATAAAAATTAAATAAAATATTTTTTGGCCTTCTAAAGACAATTTATGAAATTTTATTTTCTAAAATAAAACAAATCCCTCAAAACATTAATATTTTAGTTTTTTATAATTGTACACACAAGTAAAAAACATTTAATTGAATGTGTTTGTTACACCTCATTTCCTGGACAAATATATTAATAAATAATTAATGAAAAACATATTCATTAAAAAAGTTCAAATGTCAAATCGATTGATTTTCCTGTCAAGTCGCGTTAAGACTTTTTAGTATAGTCAGATCTATTAATTTTTAAGTTTCTAAAAAAAATTTTCTTTATATATCTTAAAAGATTGCCCTTAAAATCATGCTTAAAAAATGTAAAGGACTTGAAAATTCATCTGATGTATATATATATATAGATAAATCTTCAGATAAAAAAGAAAAAAACATCAAATCAACAACAACAACCATCTCTCGATTTTTTTTTTATATTTTATATATTTTTTTTTCATTCTGTCAATATTATGGAACTTAAACGTACACCATCCATTCAACAAAATATATATATATATATATAATACGTAACATATAAACATCAATGATGGTATATAGGTATGTAAAATCATGTATATATGTAAAGTTGTATATATATAAACACACACACATAAAAAAATAATATAAAGAAGATTTGAAAGCAAAAAAAATTTAAAAAAAAAAAAAATCATTTATACCCACTTCCACCCCATTTATATGAAAACTAACATTTATATGCTGTGAAGAATGAAACGAATTGAGTGGGTGGATGAATGGGTGGTTAGTTTAAAAATTAAGGGTGATTGAAAAAAAATGGAGACAGACAAAAAAAAACAAAAAAAAAAAAACATTTTATTTTATCCCTTCATCATTTTTCTGTTTTCTCTTCTTACATTTTTTTGTAATTTGCCGCCACATCTTTGATGCTTTTTCTTGTAATGTATAAAATGATGGCTGGATGGTTGGTTGGTTAGTTGTTTGGCTGGAATTTTTATATTGCAAAAATAAAAAGCAACAACAAAAAAATAAAAGAGAAAGAAAATCAAAAAAAAAATAAAAAAAAATCTTAAATCAAACATCCTTCTCTGATCAATTCAAGGATCTATGAATAATTTTTTCAAGAGTTCTCTATGAAAATTTTTATTTTTTCAATTTCTTCTTTTTTTTTTAATATTTTTTTTTATATTTTCATTTGAAATTTTTCCGACCAAAGAGACTTTGGAAAAAAATCTGGAAAATTGGGGAAAGAGATATAGATAGATTTATATATGTATATTGAAAAACCGATTGATGAAATTTTTTAAGCATATAGAATTTTTTTTTATATTTATTAGTTTTTTTGTTGTTGTTGTTATTATTGAAGAGTACAAATGAATTCAAATAATAATATAATGGCCCTCTATGGATGGATTCAATGATGAATGAATGGATTGATGAATGTTAAGTTTTAAGAAAATAATGTTTTTATGTTGTAAAAGGTGGTAAATTTAAGTTTTTTATATTAAAAAAAAAAGAAAATTTGAAAATTTTGTTTTTATTTTTCCATTTGATTTGAAAAATTATTTTTGAAATTTTTTGTTTTTTTTTTATTATTATTATGTAAAATGGAAAATTTTTACAATGTTTTTCAAATTTTTTTTTCAATTATTTGGGTCAGTAATTTTTTATTTTGTGTGAATTATTTGAATTTATGATTTATGAAGTTTTTTAACTGATTTTTGAAAAAAAAAAATTATAAGATATAATAAAAAAATAGGTAAATGATTTAAATAATGTAAATTATTTCAAGTAAATGGTGGAATTGTGAAATTTAAAAAATTAAATAGTTTGAGATTTTATTTGAAACTTTCTCTATATACAAGTAAATTGAGTGTTATTACATTTTTGCAATTAGTTCTTAAGTAAAATATAGAAAGAATATTATTATAGTTATGTAAATAAAGATACGTTTATACAGATGTTTCCTAATTAGGTGCACTGCAGTATACCACTGCACAGGTACTTATGAGTAAATAAATTTTGTGTTATAAAATTTTTTTCATATAACATCATAGCGTAAATTCAAAAGCTCGCAGTTTTGAAACATTAAAATATAGAGTAG
This sequence comes from Dolichopus griseipennis, assembly GCA_963082915.1. NCBI lineage: Eukaryota > Metazoa > Arthropoda > Insecta > Diptera > Dolichopodidae > Dolichopus > Dolichopus griseipennis. The sequence goes on from CAUJBZ010000153.1 coordinate 11,589, forward strand.
GTGCTTGTTTAAAAGAAGATTTCTTAAGCTTTCGAATATATGTTAAAGAATTTTTAAAAATACATAGTCTAGAAAGAGAGTTAAGAGTAAAATTATAAAAACTAAAAAAAAAATATTGAAATTTCATTTAAGCCCTTATATCTTGGAAACTGGAAGAGGCCCAGCTTAACATTCAATAGAAAAAATGTGACTACTCATAAGTACCTACGCAGTAATATATAGCATAGCACTTAATTAGAAAAAACCTTGTATATCAAAAATAAGTTTTTAGCTTTTAAATTATAAAGAAATTTTAAAAATATTATATTTATATATTAAACTTGTAATTTAGTTATGTATCTGCTTTGCCGTCCAGTGGTTCAATAAGAATTATAATAATATGTATTTGATGCAAAACATGTAATTAAATATTAGGATTAAGGAGACGCGAATTGAAGTTTTCCGAAATGAAGCAATGAAGCTTATTTGATGAGGAATAAAACACCTGCCCTCCGTCCTCCGAAATTAGTTGGAGTCGGTTAACAAAATTTTTTTTATCAAGCCCACTGTTAAAATGCTATAAGGGCTCGAAAATTTTAAAGATTTTGCTATTTTCAAACACTTGTAACTTGAATACCTGTTCAAAATTTTTTTCGTAATAAATAAAATTTACAGCTGTAGCATTATATTTCAACATATGTTAAAGGTTTTTCTTAAACTTGAAAGGGTTTCTTTAAATTGAAGAAATTTTCTCTTAGTTTTAACCATTTTTGCTTAGATAATAAAATTCTAGGTAAAATTCCCAATTTTGGTGGAGTTCACAATTGATTTCCTAAAAGCGAAAAAAAAGGAAGAGTGAGGACAGAAGAGGGTGGGCAGATCCATTATAAGTTTGCTAATTAAAAATTTGGGGACGTTCCCCAAAGAAGAGCTACTAGGTCTTAAAAATTAAAACTTTTATGTTTTTATAAAACTGTTACTTATTCACTATAGTGTAAGTTTTTCCAAAATTAAATGTTAACATTGAAGCTCCAACATTATATTTCGCACTTATTAACAGGTTTTCTTGAGTGCAGTGCATTGGGGTTATATTCTAAGTGTTTATTTCACTATTATTCATAATTAATAAATTGATGAAATAACTAAATTATAATATTACCATAATATATATTTTTATAAAAATAAATGATAAAATACTCAGTAAGAAATTTTGGAAATGTGCTTTTTAAAAACCATTGGTTTTTTCCTCACTTGTTTAAAATAACCCGATACTATAATTTGTCCAGTTGCCTTTATTTTATATAAAATCATTTATATAACATATACCTATGATATGGAATACTTTATTAAATAATAAAGAAATAAAAAAAAACAATCTTAATCTTATTTTAAAGGATCTTTGCATGTCATAGATACTTTCTTCTTAAAGTTTTTTTTAATATGTATATCTATATATATATATATATATATATATATATGTATATATCTACAGATTAAAAAACATTCAATCAAATCAAAACTAATTTAAAAAGTTTAGTTTATTCATTTTATTTTTTAAACTTTTTTTTTAATTCATCTTTTTCTTTTATTTTTGTTTTTAAACTTTTTTTAAGGACTTCCTTAACTTTTATGCAAACATATATTATTATCGTTATATATACATATATGCATATGTAAATATGTAATATGAATGTGTATGTAAATTTTTTAATCAATACAATTACATATTTTTCATTCATAAAAGATTTGACATATAATAAACAATTTATTATGTTTATTAATAAAAGATTAGATATATGTACATATATATGTATATATATACACATATCATATTATATTTATCAATATTGGCGATTTCAACAATTCTGTTTGTTTTTTGTTTGTTTGTTTGTTTGTTGTTCTTTTTTCTTAAATCATTAAAATAATATTTGAGATAGATCAGTTTTATTTAAACTTTCACTTTATTGAAAAATACAAAATAAAAAAAATCACATATATATTAGAAATATATATATATATATACATAAGTTTGTAAATATAAATATACATAAATAATATATACATATTTACTTGTTCAATATTTAACAAAAGTTAAATAAAGTAAAAAATAAAAAAGCTGGGGTAAAATAAAAAGTTTTTTTTGTTGTTGTTGTGATTGTTGTTGTTGTTTTTTTTACCTGAACCCGTCTAGATAAATATGTACTGAAATGTTTAACAAAGAAAAAAAAAAACAGCGCGAGTGATTACAAGTATCAAATATTTGGCATTAAGTAGGTAAGAATGCTTGTTCGCTTTTTTTTTTTCATTTATTTCATTTGTTTTTCATTTTATTTTTTGTTTTTTTTTGTATTGAATTTGTAAATATACATGATATTGTTATATGAATAAATAAATGAACAAAAAGCAAATGTATCTTATAGATATATTATAAAAATAAATAATAATAGTAATAATATGTAGATATCAAAATTTCAAAACAGTTATGCATAAATATTAATTTATATTAAAATATTATTAAATTGTAAGAGCAACTATTAAACAAAAAATATAATTAATAAATCAAACTATATAAGGTGTCACAGTAATAAGTTATATAGAAGAATATCGATAACTTTGATGTAAGGTAATTTAAAAATTTCTTCTGGATCAGTTACATTCTGCTGATCAAATATGCAAAAACTTTATTTTACTTATTTTGAATTAATAACTTTAAATTCCAGTATCTTGAAAAAGAAAAAAAGGATATTTTCATCAAAGAGGATTACATGTTTTTTGTAATAGAAAAACGGGGAAAAAATTCAAGAAGGAATGTATAAGCTTTTCTTCTTGCATAATGTATGGTTTGTATTGTAAAGTCTCATTATTTTATATGGGAGACCCCCTTCCACCTAGTCCACACCCAACAAAAAAAAAATACGGACTTACACATTTTCGACCAAATGTAACTACTTTTGTTAGGATGGTTTTACTTCTATTTAGACAAACTATATATTGGGCAGACGTTGGCTATTAAACTTAACTAGTCTCGATAAATTTTCAGATAAACAAAAGTGATTGGACTAAATATTAATACAAATTAACACAAATAGCATCACAATTGGAAAGTGAAAGAATGATTTTAAAAATTTCAACCTAGGAAGCATAATAGCGAAAAATGGTACATATAAGCGAAGATTCAACAAACAAGCTTAATCTAGCAAGATCAACTTCAGGCAAACTATGGAGAATATGTAAATTTACACAAATAGCCAGGAAAAAAAAAATTAAAATAATTGACTCCTACGTCAAATCAATTCTCCTATATGGTAATTAAAACTTAATTTTATAATTTTGCCACAGATTGTGTTAATCGACTACTAGCCTTGAAAAAGGCTGCATTTCGTAGATGAAATTCTGGCATTTGTAAGAATAAATAATTTTAGTGAAATTTAAAAAAAACTACTCGTTCCTATACAGTTTCACTATGTCTGTCCGTCCTTCCGTATGTACGTCCTACTGTCCGGATGTTTACACAAACTTTTACACCATTTCAAATAGAGTAAATAAGTTTTAGCCACGGGTAGATATTGCAAAAAAAAAGTAATTTCATGGAAAAACTTTTTTCTGTAGTCCCACCCGTTACGGCTCTATATTTAAATTATTATAACAAGAGTTTTGTTAAGTGCTGATTTTCTGGAAACTGTAAAAGAGAGCTGGTTTTATAAACTTTTTAAATTTTTGAAAGTCAAATGTTTAGGATTGCCATACAGTACTAAAATATACCGTTTTTTGCCTCTTATATGTTCTAAACCGAAATTTAGAATCTTGAGATTTTGGGAGAAGTTAGATCCTCATAAATTAGTAAGAGGAGTAGGAGTAGATTTTTTTGTCATGCACCATGTTTAGGAGCTGTAAGAGGTCGAAATTTTTATTATTTTTAAGCCCCTGTAACTTAAATACCCGCCTTGATTTTTTTTAGTAATATACAAAATTTAAAGCTGCGACATTATATTTCAATATATATTAAAGGCTTTTCTTAAATTTAAGGGGTTCTTTAAATTGAAGAAAGTGTCTGTTAGTTTTAACCATTTTTTCATAGATAATAAAATTTTAAGTAAAATTTAAAATTTTGGTGGAATTCACAATTTAATTCCTAGAACCTAAAAAAATGAGAGGGGCGGCAGGTGCGTGGTGAGCAAATACCCAAGATTCATCATAAGTTTGCTTAATAAAAATTTGGGCACTTTCCCCATTGAAAGGCCATTAGGATTAAAATATTAAAACTTTAATGTTTTTTTAAGTAAGTAACTTATTCACCAACATTTCGCACTTAATAACGGGTTTTCTTGAGTGCATTGGCATTGTATTCTAAGTATTGATTTCACTATTTTAATTCATAATTAATAATGAATTGATGAAATAACTAAATATTAACATTTATTTACATTTTTTGATAATTACTCATTTTGAAATACTATTTAATGATAAAATACTCATTATGAAACATTATATAATTTAAAAAATGTGCTTTAAAAATCCTTGGTTTTTTTCATCATATATGTTTATTTCTTTTTTTCAAAAATTTAATTTTAAATCTTATCTATGCACGAATTCTAAAGGTCTATGAATAATAATATATTTCTGTTAGTTATGGTTAATTTTCTTCCATTATAAATGGAAGTCCCATTGCTAATAGGACTATATTAAATCATAGTCCTATTGCTTTTCGTGATTACTACAAAAGTCTAATTTAAAGTTTTTAATTTAAAATTGTTCTATTAACACATTAAAATATATTAAATGTAATAAAATTTTAAATTACAAATTAGTTATTAAATTTTATACTTTTACTAGCTCTAATTTTAGACACGTTTATGATTTTATCCAAATAAATTAATCATTCTCATTAATAATGTTAAAACAATTTAAAATTTGAATGAATCCAATAACTCTAAAAATCATAAAATAGAATATAATTTTATATGTACTCGTAAATAATACCATCAATTTTATTTATTTTCTTAGCATATATTCTATTAATAATAATGTTAATTTAATACTAATATTAAAAATATCTATTTCAATTCTATATATGTATATATTTTGTATTAAAGCAATTTATTAATTTAAGATTTGTTTAAGTAACAAAATCGAATTGTTTAATCTTTAAATAAATCTTATCTTAACGAAACAGCATAACCATCATTTTTGAAATATTATTCAATAAATGAAAAAGATATCATTTAAAAGTAACGAATATTATCCAATTCATAGAAATTTGATCACATATTGAAGAAAATAACATTAAAAACTGTTTTATAAGTAAGTAACCGTCATTATTAAAAGAAATTGGAAAATAAAAGCTAAAATTGTTAAAAAGATATCTAAAGCAAAAATAAAAAATATTGTTGCGTTAAGTTGTTCATTAAAACTTTAGGAATTAATGGATGAATTTTTTTTTTTTAGTGCTAACTAATCGGCTGTTAGGCTAATAAGCTTGTCTTTACCATAGGTTCATATTGGAACAAGAGAGACGTATTACGAGTATATTCTTATTATTAGAATTGATCTTAACATGTAGAAACAACTTAGATTTTCATTACATACAATTCTATTTGTTATATATATATTAGTTTCATATTGAATTATAAGGTATTTCTATATCTGTGAGTTATATTATTAAATTAAATTATTTGTTTATATTTAGTTTTGTTTATTTGTTTAATTTTTTACAATTATTATTTATTGGATATGCCATTAATTTGAACCCAGTGTTATCTCTAACAAGGAAAACGAAGTTTAGAATATTCAAAGCATGTGTAATGTCAACACTTCTTTATGGTAGTGGAACTTATCATACAACATCAAACAAAAGCTTCAAGTATTCGCGAATTAATGCCAAAGAATCATTTGCAGAATATTCTGGTCCAACACCATCAGTAATAGGGACTTATGCCAGTTAACAGGCGAAGTACCGGTAATCAGCCAAATAAAGCGCAGAAAATGGAGGTGGATAGGCCACACTTTGAGAAAACAACCAACTAACATAACCAGAATAGCCCTAGAATGGAACCCCCAAGGTAATAGAAGGCGCGGCTGACTCAACAACACCTGGCGTCGAACAACCACGGCTGAACTAGAAAGAAACGGGCAAACTTGGGAGCAGACCAAGTTGTTGGCGAACGATCGAGTGCACTGGAAGAGGCAAGTGGATGCCCCTATGAGGACTAAAAGGAAAAAAAAATTATCTATTTTTATTTATACTAACAACTTTCTTTCCAAAACTACTAGTCGTCAATAGGCATTGTAGGGTTAAATTTGCCTTTGAGATTTGCTAGAATATTTAATATAATTTGACAATTGCTTTCAATGAAATATGAAACTTACAAAACATTAATTAATTTATACTACAATTGGTTTTTATTGAAATACAGTTCGTATAATATGAGTATTTTTTAGAAAACTTACAAAAATACTGATTTTTAAATAAGTGTCATATAGAAGAGCTACAATTGAACGCGAGATTAAATGGCCATTTGTTTGTCAAAAGTTACACAGTATGTTCGAGGTATTATAAACGAAAATCCAAATAATTAGAATAAATTTCTTAAAATATTATTTTAATATTATGTATTGCACATAAATATTAATAACAAAAAAAATTCATATCATTTTATACCAATCAGTTGTGGTAAATCTGTTAAAAAATAACTGTATAATGGAGTAATGATAGAGTTTAATAACGATGCAATAATGTTAATTTTTTTTTTATTATTATTATTTTTTATTACACTACATTATAATATAAAATATTCAATTTTTAACTCTATTCCTCTATTGTTATTATTATTATTGTTATTATTATTAAAGTCTAAAGACGTTCAGCACTTTTGACAGGCAATGAAAAACAAAAACAAAAAAGAAAAATCAAAATAAGAACATAAAACATTATTCGTGACCGAACGTTACATTTAAGGATTATTAGTTCTGGGATTGAAATTGAGACCAATATAACCATATTGTTGTTACATCGTTAACATTTAAATATAAATTTATCTAAGTATGTATATATTATATATATAATATTAAATATATGTATATTATTATTTAATATAGAGTTTTATGAACTAAAAAATTTTTGAAAAAAAAAAATAACAAATTTTCTTTTAAGAATCCTGAATTTTATGTGATAATATTAAACTGACAGATAAATGTAAATTTTATAAGTGTGTGTTGGATTTAAGAAAATTATAAAAGTATAAAAAAAAAATAAAATAATTTTAATCCTTTCAAATTTTTTTTTGTTTTTGTTTTAAGAAAATTTAAGTTGGAAAATTTTAGAATTTTGTTTTGGAAAATGTTTAAAAATATTTGGAAAGTAAATATATTATATAACTTTAATTTATTGAATAATTTAATATTAACTTTTTTTAAATAATTTCTTTTTTAAAATAATATAAGAGTTTTTAGATATCTTAAGACGACTTAAGTTATTGTGTGCGAATGTTGAAATGCATTGTTGGAAACTATAATGGCTCAACCATAATGAAATTCAATGATTTTCAGCAGCGAATCTAATTAAATGTTTATGTTTGACATTTTATGCCTACAATTTGTTATGACTATTAAAGTTACAGTTATGATTTTGCATATCATATGTAATCATATCGAACATTTACCAGAAGCTCATATGACAGCATTTGACTATTATAGTTAGGGGTATTGATTTAATAGTCTTAAGCAATATTTCGTTATCATCTTAAATATTCGCCAAATCAAGAAACTTAGGCAATATATCCCAAATTTGACAGATCATTTCAAGAATCTTTAGTTCTTAAAGTTAGCGTTATTTGATTAATTTGTTTAAAAGGAACCGGTTAAAAAGGAAACTACTTGTTCAGATGATAATTAAGTGATTAGAATGAAATTATGCAATTATTTTCTTAAATCGAAAAATTTTACAAAGAAATAAAAACAAAAAAAATAGAAGAACTTTGAAAATAGATTCAGCTGTATTTAATTTAAAAAAATTTTATTACTTAAAAAAAAACAGACTTTTAGTTTTAACTGTTAGAGTGTGAGATATATTATTCTTTTAAATTATTTACTTATGCTTGTTATTTGCTAAGTTCATAATCTTTGATATCAACGGTGAAAAAAAACGAGGCTAAGAGGAGAGCACTGCAACGAACAACTAGAACAACGCAGTAAAAAGAGTAAAAAATTCGAAATTTTGAAAAAAAGAAAGTACTTAGACGGAAAAAACGAAGTTTTAAAAAGAGAAAAGAAAACCGATGGGTTCAAAGCAATGTACGGAGCTTTAGAAAAACCAAACAATTTGTTGAAGGGTATTAGCCAGGTACAAATGAGAAACAAAATTTGGGTCAAAGTAAGCATATCTAATGAGCGGAGTGTTATTTATCCAATTTTCAAATAAAGAAATGCTACACTATACGTAAAAATTATAGAGTAATATCGTTGTTAAACATCGGTTATAAAATATTTTTCAACATACTGTGGCTAAAAACTGCAGCTCCATTGTGATGCTGTATTACTTAATTATAAGTGCAGCTCCTGACCTTCTTGTTAACTATGTACCACCAACCAAATGTTTGCACAACGTCAAATTCTGGAGAAGAGCCTCGAATCCCAAATTGATATTTATGTACCAGGCAAGAGCATACAATTGCCAAAAAAAAACTTTGGAAAATACAAAATGTATGGTAAAAGCTGGAAGTAATATATCTAATGAATCTTAAGCATACTCTGGATTCAGGCAGGGTGTTGAGCTGTTGGTACATATAACCCCGAGGTAGTTAAGGTGTTTGATCATTTTGGGACTAATATAAATACCGAAAATGATATAAATGTAGAAATAAGACGTAGTATAACTATGGAAGTTTGTTTCTCCTTCAGTTTGACAAAACTTTTACACGAAATACTAAAGTTTAACTTTACTAATTGCTAATTCTCCTATATATACGGTCAGAAACGTCGACACTGCCAAAAGCAAGTGAGACAGCATTTGATATTTTTGCAAGAAAGATACTGCGTAGAACATATGGTCCTGTAAACGAAGGCGTGGTCTGATGTATAAGATATAATGCCGAAATCTAGGAATGGTATAATGACAATAATGTAGTGACCCAAATCAAATGCCTTCATTGACTCGTTCATATTCAATGAAGAGAATATATAAAACCAGATCTTAAAGAACAGTCCAGCAGTTAAATTTCCCAAATATTTTCAGCTTGTTAAAATAACCTTTAATTCATTACCCAAATTTTATGACTTTTAAGATTTATATAAAAATTCTTAGAAGCATCTTTAAAAAAATTTAATTTTCTTTTAATATTTTCTAAATTGTATTAAATTTTATCTTTAAAAGTTTCAATAACAAAAGATTCATAAAAATTCCAAAGATCAGACGTTTGGTAATTAATTTAAATTAAATTTTAATTAGAAATATTTTTATTAATTAAGTTGTCTATATGTTTTACAATGCATATATGCTTTATTGCACAATTTAATACTCATCAGTGATATGCGATGCATATATAAATATGTATATATATATGCATAAACGAATACATATAATATGTGTGTTCATGTGTATAACAAATTTTAACCAATCAATTCATCAAAATTTTGCAAAATTTATTTTACTAGTAATTTATCAACTTAACTGTAATGTAACCTTTGTATTAAATATCTATTAATATTCTTAAATCTATAATATATATACATAATTCGTATACACATATCTATATTGAATATTAGTTTTTTTTTTTTTTAGTTTAGATGACAAAAATTGCAAATTAATTTTATCAACATAAATTGCAACATAAAAGTTGATTAATTTTTTATTGAACTACTAAACAACAAAGACTTCCAATAACTTAGAACTCATACATATATATACATATAAATCCATGCATAATACATAAATATATTTTATTTTTATATGGGTAATTTAATTTTTGATTTAGGTTTGCTATGATCTTTAATGCAAACTTAAAGTTTTTAAAAATGTATCAAATTTTAAATCAAAGTTATTTAAAACTTAACGAAATAATGATTTTAAATTAATTTAAAGCTTAAGCAGATTATAACTGATGAGTTCATTTTATAAAACTTATTGTATTACTATATTGAAAATTCATTCGTTACTAATCAAGCCACAAGTTGATTGAATTATGATTGAAATAAATGGATCATAATCGAAATACCTAATTTCCATTATACGCGAATTTGAAATAACGCGATTTAAAAAACATGATTGAATTCGATTTAAACGATTTGAAAATCCACATAAAATAGTATCAAGACAAAATATGATTTTTTAGCACATTTTCAAAAAATGTTGTAAAAATGTGCCTATATAGCTTCACTCTGTCCGTCCGTCCGTCCGTATGTTTACAAAAATTTTTGCACCGTTTGAAATAGAGAAAAGAAATTTTAACCATGGGTAGTTTTTGCAAAAAAAATAATTTCGTAAATAATTTTTTTCTGTAGCCCCACCTGTTACAGGGCTACAGCCCCCCCAAAGTTGGAAAAAGCCCTATATTTAAATTGTTATAACAAGAGTTCTGTTACATATATTTTCAATCTGGAAACGGCAAATGATAGCTGGTTTCATAAGCTTTATAAATTTTTACAAGGCAAATGTTTAGGGTTGCAATAGGGTACTAAAATTTAACATTACGCAAAACTCAATTTTCGCAAAATTTTTGGACACACATATCTTCTGAACGATTCAAGCTAGGGTCTTGAAATTTTGGGAGAAGTTAGATACTAAATAGAGAAATTAGTAAGAGTCGGTTAACAAAATTTTTTTGTCAAGCCCCCTATTTAGGAGCTATAAGGGCTTGAAAATTGAAATTTTGCTTTTTTTAAACATCTGTAACTTGAATACCTGTCCAATTCTTTTTTTTTTTAAAATACAAAATTTAAAGGTCCAACATTATATTTTAACATATGTTAAAGGTTTTTCTTTAATTTTAAAGGGGTTCCTTAAATTGAAGAAAGTGTCTCTCAGTTTTACCAATTTTTGCTTAGATAATAAAATTCTAAGTAAAATTCCAAATTTTTGTGTAATTCACAATTTAATTCCTAGAACCTAAAAAATTAGAGGATGGGGGGGGGGGGTGGAAGTTAGATTCTTGAGAAATTTGGCAACCATCCCCATTGAAGGGCTATAACAAATTTTAAATAAAAAATTTACTGTTAGCAGTAAATTTTATAAGTCAGTAGTAACTATTTCCAAGTAAATATTTCCAAAGTTAAACTCAGTATGTAATACAATATAATTTTGAAAATGTGCTTTTTTAAAAACCCTTGGTTTTTTTTCATCACTTGTTTTAATAACATTTACAGATGCATGGATTTAAATTTCTGAATGACTAACTTTCGTGAATTATACAAAGAACTTACGAAAAACAAAACTTAAAGAGTATAGGGCATTCACCAAGTTTATTTTAAACTTGGCTTCAGTTTATTTAATCATAATATTCACTAAGCCGTTGATTACTCGGCTGTAGCTATTGTATAAGGTTATGAAATATGAATGCACAATTGTTAACTTTTTGCGCCATCTATAATCTTACACAAGAATTATTTATATATATTTATTATATCTCATTTTATATTACCGGGTTTGAACCCGAGACCTTCCACATGAAAGACGGCGTCTTTACCACTACGCCATTGGTCAGATGGCATATCGCTGATTAAAGATGAAAGAAACTGCAGATTCATATTTTAACATTTAATAAAACTGTTTACATGATCATATTTTGCCATCTCTTATAAAAAGAAATTCATATTTTGAAGTCTCCATTTAATATAATGTCATACAACTATGACAACTACGGTTTGACTGACGTTTAAATGTGGTAATTTGTAATTATAGCAAAAGTTAGCACTCATATAGGAAAGATCTTTATCATTTTCTCATTTTGTTGAAATATTACGATTTATATATATATATAAAAATCGATTTTCTCTACAATTTCAATTTGAAGAAATTATAGATTGCCCTTTTCAAAAAAAAAAAACAAAACAAACAACTATTTCCCATCATGTAGAAATAATTTTAACTCAATGTTATCTCTTATATTTAATTGGTAAATATTGCATATATATTGGTAATAATAATAATTATTATTATTTTTATTACAAAATAACTGGTATGTCCTCATCAGCACATATAATGTATACATATCTAAAATAAATTATATCTTTAAGTGCAGTTTTATATATATTATATATGTTTTTTGAAAATTTATAATTCATGAAGCAAAGCATACACAACCACACATGTCAGTTAAAATATATTTTAATCATTAGAAAAACAAAAATTGAAAATCCTTGCAGTTAAAGGTCAACAATCTGTTCATTCATTTATTATTAGAAAAATTAAATGTCAGTATAAATGTCATTCCAGTCTAAAAAATTAAAACTGATCTCGAACTCTACATTATAAGGTATGTATAGTTACATATATATTTAGGTACATTAGAATTTTATAAGCTTTATGTAGGTTGATATTTATATAAATGCAAGGATCTATATACATTTTGTATGTATTATATATATATACATATATATATATATATATACTTAATACAATTTATTACAAAATATTTGTATGGGTTTATTTCAACGAAAATTAAAATGATGGTGATTACCAAAATATAAAAATTTATTATATATTGATACAAAAGAAAATGTATGTAAATGTACTATCTACTTATGTACAAACATATCTTATATGCTATTTAAAATATTAAAATAGAAAAGTTAGAATAAAATTTTATCTATATGAAAATATTATAATAAAATTTTTTTGATGGTGATTATTTGTACACAAAATTATTATATTATAATTTTTTTTTAATTTAAACATGGTGTTTAAAAAATAATTTTTATTTTTATATAAATATTAGGCAATATTATATTAATACATTAATACTTTAGTTTAATTCTATACCTTTTCAGTTTCAATATGAGAATAGTAAACTTCATTATCAGAATAGTAAACTTCAAAGTGGAATAGTAAACTTCAATATGAGAATAGTAAACTTCAACTTGACATTTTTTATTTTCAATTAAAAAAATTAATGTAATACAATATTTTTTAGAAGAAATGACTCTTTGATAGTTAAATTTTTCTGGTATTAAGAATATTTGACAACTTTTTTGAGGATTCTCTTCTAAAATAAGCTTTCACCACAGATCTAACATTTTCAATGGGATTAAATATTGCACTATAGGGTTCAAGTATGAGTTTCTTGTTTTCACGGAATTCCTCTTCTTCAATTTTACTTCAACAAAGTGAATTATCAATTTCCATGACAACCTGTTCACCCAATCTAACAATTGCTTGGCGAAAGGAGATTTCTATCCACGATTTTGCATTTTCTTTTTTGAAGGGAACCTCTTATTATTTCACAATTGTGCTTATGCAGCCTATTACATGAATGTTAGCGCCTTTTGAACCAGCTGATATAGTGGTACATCTTGTTCATTTTAATGATCTACCCTGTGCCCTTGTAATATGAATGTTTAAATTAGTTTTATCCATAAACAAAGTAGGTTTATTTTGGGACTGAAATTCCAAAAGACTTTCAACAAACTTCTTTCACTTTTCAGGTTCTCAACACAGTTTCCCTTTTTAGGTTTATATTTTCTTAAGTATTTCAGTAAGTAACAGATTAATATTTCTTATATTGAAATTTACTAATCCACTTTAAACTTTACTATTCTCATTTTGAATCTGAAAAGGTATATATATATAATCTTGTAAGTTTTTAAACTTTTTAAAATCTTTTAACAAGTATTTATAAGAGAAATCTGAAAGCATTTAGTAAGTGTTAAAAAAAGACGATTATATCCCTTGTTCTTGAGATAGAAAAAAATATAAAGCCTTAAACGTGCCTAATTTTTATAGTTTATCTATCATAATAATAATGAATGCTAATAGATGCAGAAATAATAATGAAATAAAACCCTGCGAAATAAAGGTGCGGTGTATTTTCTCTTTTAATTTAACTTCGACCTTTTATAAAATAAAAACCTGGGGTTCTCTTTCTCTTGCAATCAAAATCCCGCCTTATGCCTAATTGGCGACTCTTCCGTACAGGTTACTTTCACTCCTCTTAGCACGCGTCGTAATATTGGAGCTTTAACTCTCTTTTATAGATATCTTGTAGGTATATATCTAGGAGGTATCTGGTACACTTGCTCTATTGAACTAAAATCAATAATGCCTCCCTTTAAACAATTCCAACGCAACACCAGGGAGGCCTTAAGTGCTTCTATACAGTGGAAGTCCCTAGGTGGCTCAAAACTGGTTATGGAAACTCATTTATTGTGAGAACTGCTAGAATATGGAACAGGCTTCCATCCAATGTGTTCCCTTCTGACAAAAAAAAAAATTTTATAAAATTTGCAACGTTTTAAAAAAAAACTTAAATAAATTCGTTTCTAACCTCCCACCCAAATCTCCTTTTCTATCCTATTTTCGTTCTAACTCTTTAGCCCCATAGCCAAGCCTACATATCTATTTTTAATCTATGTATCCTAGAGTTAGACTAGCGTTTAAAAAAAAAAACAAGTTCGAGGATGATTTTTATACATAGATAATATCCTGAAGAGATTTTAGAGTTAGATACAAATATAATTTAGATGTTTCCTTTTCCCAGAAGTTTGAATCGAACTTTAAAATCACTACTAATTTAGAATGTCACATATTATATAAATAATTTGTAAAAAGGGAAATTTTCTGATTTCGAATACTATTCAAAATATTTTGTATATTCTCATTGAGTGTGAAATAACATATCGGTGTTTTATTTTTGAATAATTCGAAGATTAAATTAAAAGAGAAATAACCGCTCGGCGGCTTTATTTCGCTGGGTATGACTTGAAAGGTTTTCCTAATGATATAAATTGGTCTACTACAACAACCAATACTGTGTCAATACTGCGATCCAATTTTTTTAAAAATATTGTTTGTTTTATTAAAATTCAGATTTTATGAACATGCGTTTTTAAAAACCTAATAACACTAATTTCAGAATAAAACGAGACTCTGCCTTTGAAAGTTCTTTTCATTAATAATAAATTGAAGAAATGACGCTTTATTAAAAAAAATTCCAAATGGTTCTTAGGATTCGTAACTTAGTAACTATAAAGTTAAATGGGTTGATTTAAATAAAAAAAATAAATATAAAAACTGAATTGAACCGGATCTCAATGTTATTTTACTGGTTGCCTTACCTTACATTTTTGTACAACACCTTCATTAGCAATAAATTACATTGTTGTAACTCAACTTTCTCTGTATTTATCAAATACAATTCCTTATAAACCATCAGGTGAATAGGAGCCCAAAACAAAAAACCAAACATGATGCATACGCGTTATCTATTGAAAATATTTCAATTATAACAAAATTTCTTTTTACTAGATTTTTTTCAAAAATATTCCAAATTGTATTCTATTATATTATTATTTAATCTTTTGGTTTCTAACATTCAACCAAAATTCAAAACTGTATCAGATGTTGTTGGGGTTTTTCTATTTTTCAAAAAAAAATAATTTTCGAAATTTTTGGAAATTTTCCCCGTGTCCAAAAAAAAAAATAAACAAAAAAATGAATAAACCAATATGTACAAAATATGAGAAATAATGGTTGAAATTTTATACAAAAAAAATTCGTTAAATTTTTCAAGCGATTGAAATCGGTTATATATGATGATCATAAATGTTATCAAATATAATTTACTCTGAGGTTATTATATTTCTGACTAAATAAATAATATAAAATACTTTATTTTTGAAAATAATTTCTAATAAAAATTATAATAATAATAGTTAGATTTGAAAATTTTTAATTCTTATTTATATTGAATATAACAATTTGTGTAGGTACATGTAATAAACACTTATTATTATAATATTTAGAAAGGACAATGATTCCGAAAATTGATTTATCCGATTCTGTAAGCAGGATGAAAAATGATGAAGAAAAAACCTAAAATAATCTAGTGAAATATTGTTTTTAAAACTTAATACGTTTGGTTTAAGAGACCTAAATTTAAAGAATATAAATTTTTTTCCCTAACTTTGACTATTTTAAATAGCTTGTTTTGCATACTTCAAGGGGTAAAAGAACAGAATTCGATATTTTTGAATAAATTTTGTTAGTTAGTTTTTTTTTTTTTTTTTTTTAAGCGCTAACTGTTCAACTGTTAGGCTAATAAGCCTGTCTATACCATAGGTACATGTTGGAACAGGGGGTCATATTATATTCGTGTTATTAGAATTTGTCTTATTGAATTCCACATACAATTTAAACATGAGATAGTACTAGGCCTTATAACATGTAGAAACGTCTTAGATTTTCAATATTTACAATTCTATTTTTTGTTTATATTGTAATATTTTATATTTTACTTATATGGTATTCTATATCTGCGAGTTATATTATTTAATTAAATTATTTGTTTATATTTTGCATTTGTTTATATTTTTATATTAAAGTATTTTTTTATTAAAGATTTATAATTATTAATTATTGATTATGCCATTAATTTGAACCCAATGGCGAATGGTAGCTGAGTCGAGCCGAAAACCTGAAAAGTTTTTTCACTTTCACTAGAATTCGAACCCGGGCCCTTCCGCATGAAAGGTCGGCACTTAACCACTGTGCCACCCAGCTGTTAACTAGGTAACTTTGGTTTTGAGTATTACGTAGATAAATATCTCGCAGGGATTCAAGAACCTACTATTCGTCAAATAACGTTTATTATCCCAACCTTCCTTGCCATCTGTTAAGAGATTATTTTCATTTTCAGTTTAGCCAAGACTAAATTACTGACCACCCGTCATGCAATTCCAACGTGCCTCTAACTGATTATAATAATTCGTTTGTTGTTAGGACTGTAAAAATCACTTGTGCGCATTATTTGAAAAGCAGGGCATAAATAAAATAACATAATTAACTGTATATATACATTATCGAAATACTAAAAAAATACCTAGTTAATACGCTTATGGCTTAGTAGAGGACAATTCAAAAACAATTAAAAGAAAAAACAGGATAAAACAGGACGAAACAGTGAACATTATCCTGTTATAAGAAGGTAGCTCTTAATATATATTTTTACCTATTTTACTCTTAAGTAGCAAAGGACATACAATTAGTCGCTTATTCTATCCACTTTTTCTTACTAGACTAAGTTTTAGTTTCTTGATTAATTAATTTCAATAAGCTATTGTAGATTATTATTATGAACTATTAATTGGATGACATCTATTAATATAAGTATAATGCATTTTAATTATTTCCTGCTACGATATTAAGTATTACGATATAAATTCCTATACAAACATGAAGAAGATTCGGGCCTGGCATTTGTACCCAAAACTTTTCCTTTAAAAAAACGGTTGTGTAATCACTACAGGGTCGCAATAATGTTGAATAAGTATACATAAAAATTCTATACAATTTTATCATCTTTCGGAACTTAACCCTTTTAATATATTTATTTATTATTATAAATTTTATACTTTGCTCCAGCTTAAACGAATTTGAATTACGGTCCATTGGTGATAGGTTCAAAGCAATTTATTAATAAATATTTTAATATGGATTTTCATATAATTGTTCAAATAGACATAATATGTATTTGTATATATATATATATATATTAATCATCAATATTCTTGTATACATAATAGATATATATATATATATATATATATATATATATATGTGTCAATATATACAAAAATAATATGCAGATATAAATTAGAAAATATAAATTAAATATAAATTTTATAAAATATAAACATGGGACAATTGAAATGTGGTTCAAATAATGCAAGCATATAATAAAAAATATATATATAGATTATATATATATATATATAAATATATTAATATAATTTAAATAGATTTTAATATTTTATTTTAAATGAAAGTATTACAGAAAACGTATTATGCAAATATAATGGTATCTGAAATATAAAGATTTTATTGAAATATTAAATATTAAAAGAGATTTTATTTTTTAAAATTTTTTTTTTTTTTATATATATATATATATATACATATTTATTGAAATATATTTATATTTATATAATACAAGATTATTTTACCAATATTTTAATTAGTATACTAATTAATGAATTCATATAAGATGCATGTGGGTTAAATATATCTATATATAGGGAAGTATAAATGCACTTAATATATAAATTTATACTTAGGTATATGATAAGTTTTTTAAAGCTATATACGAATTTATAAAATTTTAAAGATTCAATTGTATTTGCATTATATACTGTTATATAACCATAATTTAGCTGGTTATACTAAGAATATATACCGCTGTTACGAAGGAAAATAGTTTTTCCAAGATGAAAGTCGATATAGTAAAACTTAAAAAACATGTGTTTGCAATGAACTGGACTAAAAATACCTTAAAAATAGAAAATTCTCAGTTTAAGAATGTGTTAAGATCGAACAAACAGTTTATATTTATATGAAGCGTTCCCGAGAGAGAAAAAATGAGATATCCCAATGAGTCCAGAATGTTCTTTATATGACATTAATTTAACGTTATTTAATTATATTGTATAACAGGGAGTCAGAGTTAAGTTAAGATTTCACTCTTTTTACTCAATCGCATTCAAATTGCTTTATGAATGAATAAATTTCCTAAACATTTTATCATTCATTTGTAACTATGTAAAAAATAGTTTTTAATCTTTCAATATTCACCTATTTCTATTTATTTGAATTCTATAATTGCGCTGTTTATTTGTTTTATTTTATATTAAACACCTGAAAATCAAAAGCAGTGATTCAGGACACTTCTACTTATCACATTGTACGTGGTAGGGGAAATCTGAGGTCGGAAGCCAAACTGTATAAGTAAAGTTGATCAAAACTCTACCCGGTTAAAATATTTAAGAATATATTTTACATTTTTTTTTTTATTTTACGAAAATTGGTGTAGAACGTCGAAAACTTCCCAGTATAAAATTGCTTTGGGTAGTGTAAAGCTTTGAGCAATTTCACTTCTATTTTAGAACTTTGAATAAATATGTTAAATTTAAATATACCATTTGCGTTTTGGATTAATGCTCATCTCAAATGAAAATTACTGGGAAAGAATTATGAAGATAGATTTTAATGTTTTTAACACATTGGCAAATGATTTTGTAAAAATGTGTAACTTAGTCACCAGTGTAAATATTTCCTAAAATTAAACGTTAACATTGAAGTTCCAACATTATACTTCGATAAAATACTCAGTATGAAACACTATATAATTTTGAAAATGTGCTTTTTTAAAAACTCTTAGTTTTTTTTCATCACTTGTTTTATTAATTTTTATTTTTTGGACATTTATAAATTATTAAGTTTGAGGAATACATGGGATACTAAGTAATTTTAAAACTATTTTATAACAAACTTTTGTAAGTTATGTAACTCCATCTTACCAAAACGTGCCTTATATCATACTATATTTTCAAGTTAATTCATTTTAAGAATTAAGAACTATTGAATTGTCAAATTTTTTGAAAAGTATACCAAGTCTAGCTTTGGCTACATTTTATACTTCCTTACATGTATACTTTTGGAACAATTTATCTCAAAATAAGAAATAGATCTAAAAGGTTTTCTGTTAAAAATTTCATATTATTAGAAATAAAATACACCACATACCCCAAAATGAAAGAAGCTAAAAACGAAAATCTTAATAATTAAAAAAAGTTATTTGAACATTATATAAAACCAATTTATTGCTATAATACTAATCGAATTGAATGCGTATACAAGTTTCCCTCCTCCATTTTCTTTTTTTTTTTTTTTAATTTAATTATTTAAAAAGATATTCTTATCTTTTTTGCAAATATTTAAAGAAAATTGAAATCTAAATGAAAATTACAAAATTTTTAATTACAAAATTATAAAATAAAATTAAACTATACATAAAAGTAAAAATTTTACGAATTCAAAGTCTCTTTTCCGATATAATATGAAAATAATAAATAAGTAATAAGTAGGTATACAAAAAAACAAAGGCCTTTAAAAAAAAAAAAAAACAAACACAAATTCTTTTCCAACAAGTAGGTGGTAAAAATAATTATTATTTGTAAATTTAATTAAATTTCACCACAAAAACAACAACAAAAATTAAAATTTTTTTTTTTTTAAGAAAAGTGTCATGGTTTCATTTATAAAGAATATATTATAATAAAAATTTTTTCTTTTTTTTTGTTTAAAACTGACAACTTAGCCGACTCTGTTTAGAAGTCCCGATGATTTAATATTTTTAAGTTTCCCCGAAAAAAAAGACCTTAAGTTTTATGCAAATTTTAAAGGCTTTATGCATTTTTTACTTTAGATCAAAATTTGTACAAATTTAAATAAATAACAAAAATTGAAGAATCTAGTCGCAAAATACTTCGAATTTGTTAACCCATTGCGACCCAAAGTTGAATAAAGTCTCTTGTAAGCGAACTATGCCTTATCATCGATTTGTGAAAGGTTTATGTCTAATTTTTGGAAAAAGTAACCAAAACCAATGTAGGACTGGGTAGTTATGATAATATATTCGAATTTATTATGTGCAACTGTACAATATAAATAAGTTTGAGATTTCAAAAATATTAATATATATGTAAATGTACAAGCTGGGTGGCACAGTGGTTAGAGGGCCGAACTTTCCGAAACTTTTCTGGTTTTCGAATCGACTCAGCTACCATTCGCCATTGTGTTCAAATTAACGGCTTAATCAATAATTAATAATAATATATCTCTAATAAAAAATACATTAAAATAACAATTTAAACAAATGCACAATAAAAACAAATAATTTAATTGAATAATATAACTCACAGATACAGAATACCATATAACTCAAATACAAAATATTACAATATAAACAAAAATAGAATTGAATCTATTGAAAATCTAAGACGTTTCTACATGCTATAAGGCCTAGTACTATTTCGTGCTTAAATTGTATGTGGAATTCATTAAGACCAATTCTAATAAGACGAATATAATATGACCCCCTGTTCCAACATACCCTTGGTATTGAGTTAAACAGTTAGCGCTAAAAAAAAGAAAGCAAGGTATGCAATGCACTCTTTTGAATTATCGAAATAACACTTTACGATGAAATTAAGCTTGCAATAGTACAACTAGCTTGTTTGGAATCAACGGAGGTCAACAGTCGTAATATTCCTCAGAAAATATTTTGGATTCGAAACATTTTTCCATAATCATATTTTTATTTTGGAGACTTTTTTCATAATATATAGGACAAAAGAGTCACGAAAATAATTTAAAATTTTCTAGCCCATTTTATTTTTTGATATCATAGCTATGCGTCTGATTTGGATTTTTCTAGGGAACTCTTTTCATAGAGCCATTGCACCCATTTACTATACATATTATAGTCTCAGTTAAAAATTTTTGGAGACTTTTTTCCACATAGAAAATTTTTATTTTAGTTTTTAAAGACTTTTTCTTCTGCAGCACCATTTTCATAGAGCCATCGCAATATTTTATACACACAAATGTTGCTATATACATTGTTAATAAATAAAATTTCTGGGTTTTTTGTTTTTTTGTAGCTTGGAAATAAATTTTCAATATCGTATTTTTAAAATCTTAATTTATTTTTAATTACTATACAACAACAATAACAAAATCCCATTTACTCCTTTACTTTAAAGTTTTTACTTTCATATTTATTTTTATTCTCTTTTTTTTTTAGTTTTTTTTTATGCAAACAAAATTATTATCTTCTTAATTTTTATCGCAGCTACTTTTTAATGAAAAAAAAAAAATTATAATTTAAACAATAAAAAAAAAAGATTTAATTAACTCGCACTGACAGAAATTCTTAAATAAACAAGGAAATTCCCAAAATAAATTTTTTTTTTCTTTCGTTCAAAGCGTTTTTCTTTCTCTTTCTGGGAAAAAAACTGTTAGTTTAATATTTTTTTTTTAAATGCTTACGACTATATATACGTTACACGCTTTCTATTTTTAAACACCTTCTAGGTTTTTTTTATCATTACACCATTTTAAAGTAATTTTAATGTTAGTTTTCTGATAATATCATCCCCCAGCCCCAAATGCAAACTTTTTACTTCTTGTTATATTAGTAAAAAAAAAGCCTTTGACTAGAAAATAATTTTTTTTAAAGGAAATAGTTAAGGGTCTAAATTTTTGATTTTGTAATATTATGTCTGACTGCCGCTCTTGGTTTTTGAAGTCCACTGTTTCAATCCTTGGAATAGGTAACGAAAATATAGTTATCTTTTAAAGTAATTCCAATCGCAGATCTGTAGCCGATTTTTGGTTTTCCCATTTATTTACATGTCATTGGAAACATATTGGTTCCCTTAATTTTTAAACAATTTAATAATTTAGACAAACTGGCCTTCCAGTAGTCATGATCAATTGACTGATAATGATTAGTACTAATTACAAGAATCCACTTAAATCTCATCAGAATATTAGAGCAATTTCCCTGGTTTATAGATATCTTGTAGGTAATAACACTTGCTCTATTCAACTAAAGTCAATTATGCCTTCTCTTAGATAATTCTTACGTAACACCAGAGGAGCAATTAGTGTTCACTACACTGTGGAAATTCCAAAATGGTTTTAAACTGGTTATGGAAACTCATTTATTGTGAGATGTAGAAAATACTTCCATCTTCTGTGTTCTCTCTTATAATAATTTTCCATATTACAACTTGAAAAAATTCAAAATTAATCTTTTCATATTCATTTTCAATTTACCCCCACATTCCTCTTTAAAAACCTATTTTCCTTTCATTTCTAACTAAACCAACATATTGTGGATAAAGAAATCCGTCCCTAGCGTTTTGTTTGTGTGTAAAATAAAATGTTACTAAGTTGCGGACTCTATCTGAACCTTTCATAAAACTGAAACTTTATTATATAAGTGATAAAACTGAAGTTATTTCGATAAGTAATTAATTAATAGTTTAAGTTGGTCTTGTTATGATGTCTTAATTTTTTTTTTTTTGTATTGATCGAGTGTGTTTCACTAACCAGCATTCAACTCACTTAAATGATGACGTTTCAATCCTTATTTTAACTGATATGGTCATTGAATCATTGTGCGTTTTTCTATCAGACTTTGCTTCAAATTCATAAACAAATGCTTAAATTAGGCTTCTACCTAATAAGACAGTGTAGTATAAAAGATTATTATTCAAAAATCTATAACTTATCCTATATATATATTCAATACAATAATACCTAAAACGTTTAATTTTTGAGCCACATAGCCACAAGCACTATTCCATGTTCTTCTGGGTCATCCTCTTGTTCTGGACCCACTTTGACGGTTCCACCATAGCGCCATTCTTGTTATGTAATCATCTCTTTTCCTTAGTGTGTGTCCAATCCACTTTCACTTCCTTCTGGTAATTATTCTTGATGGAGTTAGTAAGCAACCATGATTCACTGCCGTATGTTAATGTGGATATTACACATGACTTGAATATCATTAGCTTTGTTTGCTTTGATATTTGCGAACTGTTCCATATGACGAGAAATCGTCCGCAGGCTAATCAGTCTTTATCAATTCTCTTTTGTACATCTTCATTGGTTCCGCTTATTGGCTTAATTATACTACCCAGATAACAGAAGTTCGTTGTACATTCTATATCGCGGCCATCTAACTTTATTGGATTATTATTTGGATTCATATATTTATATTAACACTTGTTTTTTTTTGGATATAGTATTTAGAACCAATGGAACTCAGATGGAATGAACACTAACATTTTTAGAAAAAACACTCTTTACTCACCGAAAATGACTTCGACATTTACACTTTTAGAAAATGTGGCTTCTATACACTAGCAAATTAAGGCTTAATGTTAATATTTAAAATATCCCTAATCCGTATCCTACCACATGTGTTTCATTTTACATTTTAGGCATTTGAAGTGGTAAGATGACAATTATCATCATTTAATATTATTCAACTCTTAATTATAAATTTTTTTTAACAAGGTAATGGATTTTAATGTTCTAAAACTTATATATATATTTATAAATATACAGTATATATAAAATTATATACATTTTCATAATATGAACATAAAATTAAAAAAAAAAAACATAAAATAAAAATAAAATAAAATTGTAATAATCATAAAATAAAAAACACCTCATCACCTCAGGTGTATTTTTAATTTTTATAATGAGTATACAAAAGATAACTAACAGAACTAATGTACCGTTTTTAAATGAGATTTTTCCTAAATAAAATTGTTTTTATTTTCTTATTTTTCTTTTTGTTTTTTTTTTGTCTCACAAAACCGATTAAAACGCAATTTAAAGTAATAATTTTCCAAAAAAAAAAACAAAAAGAAAAACTTTTTTTACTATGTTTATTGTCAGTATATTAAAAAAAAAACAAAAACAACAACAACAGTAACCATCATTAATGGTACCAGATAATCTGGTGTAAAATAGCCCTAAAAAGTGATTGTACACGAAATATAATTAAAAAATGTATATATAATCATATATATATGTTATATATATTAATATTATATATATATATATATATATATATATATATATACCTATATATATATACCTATATAATATATATACATAATAAAAAGATAAACTAACAATAAAATAATTTAGTTAAACAGAAAGGATTAAGGATAACCATAAGGATAACAAAAAATCAACTCAAAAGTTGGAGTGAAAAATATCTTTAAAATACATATATAATAATATGTACTTTCATTTGTACATGTATTGTTTTAAAAAAAGGGAAATGGAATTGTGAGATAAAAATAGTATATGGCATCTTAACATTTCATTTAAATTTAAATTTTTCGTGGAATACACAAGGTGTTATTTTTTAGGGTATATGCAATAAGGCCAAATGAAATAAAGCCTAATTGCACTATATTTCAATATCAAATATACCAAAATCATAATTTCTTAAATTTCGGCTTTATTTCATCTTTGAAATTTTTTGAAAAAGAAATAAGGCCAATTTTATAAAGAAATAAAACCGCTAATATTGCCGCTTTTTCCAGAATATCTATGCACACATAAAAATCCAAATTATAATTATGTGAATATAACAAATTCTTAATCTGGAGGGATTTTATAGTACATAAATATATTGGAAAAAAGGGAATATCCTGATTTTGAACCCAACTCTAAAACTTTTCGTGATTTAGAATTCCCTATATACACATATATGAATGTTCTGGGCAATCGGCAATCCTGATTTTGAATCCAAGTCTAAAATCTCTCTTAATTAATTTAAAATCTCACATATACACACATATAAAATCTGTAAAAGGGGAATACCTTGATTTTGAGTCCAACTCTTAAATCCATCCTAATTCAGAATCTCACCTACAAACATATAAAAATATTCTGGAAACCAATAACAAATATAATTTTCACAAAATTTCTGAAAAATAAAAATTCAATTTTGTTGCCACATCAAGAAAAAATTAGCAGTTTGAAATAAAATCAATTAGCTTTATTTCATTTGGTCTTATTGCATGTACCCATTTTTTATAGTCTTTTGCTGTAGTATACATTTTAATTATAGTTAAACATTATTTTTATATGTGTTTATAAACATGTCAAACTTACTTATATAATATAATATAACTTTGTATTTATAGGCTAAGTATATACTTATAGATAAGTTGCATTGATTTAAACATCACTCTGACTGCTATTTTGAACACCTTAGTATCAAAAATTTAACAGAACAAAAGAAATTATTTTATTACTTTAAAATTAAATTGAATATTAGTATTTTAAGTCCTAATCCTTGAGTTTACTTGTAAAAAAAGTATTGTATTAGTTAATGTGACTCCAAGAGTCTTGACGAAGATATAGCAGCTACTCTTTAGATAATTTCTGATCCTACAGAACAAAAGAGTTTCTCTCATTTCTCAAAACCTAACTTTATATTTGTACGTAAGCTACCAATATCCATAAGTTCCAAAAGAACGAGATTTTAGCTGCTTAAGATCTTCAACACTTCCCAGAAAAATATCGTTGAATTAAAATCTTGTGATAGCTTTCATACAGCCTCGTAAAATAAAGAAATTTAAACAAACAGAATTTCAAAGTATCAATATGTTTAAAAACTTATAGATACAACAAGTATATACAAGAGATACTTTTCTTAGGAAACTGAAAAAATTATCAGTTTAATTGTAAAAATATCAAAAACTACAATTTGACGGTTGCTGTCAAATAAACGGTTACCAAATAATAAGAGAATTATGAATTAAATATGACGATAGGTACTCTTAATTCTTTTTCAGGAATTTATCTTTCAATAAATAGCTTTTAATATGTGTGCGGAGATAGAATACGTACTCCGTTCACTTATAAGCCACCACAGCCGAGGCCTTTTATAATATTAAAAGTGGTTGTGTTAAAAAATTCAATTTTATGTTAAAAAGTTTATTTGTCAAAGCATAATTATAGGCGTTCAAATGAATTGTGAATATGTTTATAGAAAAGTTAAATTGGTTTTTGTGTTATTCAAATAAACAACGTCGTATATATACATATATATATATATATATGTCGTATATATGTATACAATATTAAATTAAATTATATATAAGTGTCATATCTAAATGCACTTTCATTTGAGAAAAAATATTTATACTTTTTATGGTTTAGTAGTTGTTTTTTTTATTTTTATTTTATTTTTTTTTTTTTAATCTAATTTTACTTATTTAAAAAGCCAGTTATTTTCTCTGTCTTTGTGTGGTTAAGTTTATCTTTTGAACAATTTTTAGTTTTTATTTTTTATTTTAAATGAATCTGCCGCACCCTTTTTCTTAATGTTGTGTATTAGGTAAATTTTTCGTTTTTATTTTTTTCTTCATTTTGCTGGAATTTCACTTTTGCTTTGCCCCTTTTTTTTCTAATATTAATTTCTTCTATTCATATTTAGAGTTGCCAATTGATAGAAAAATATGTAAACAAAGAGTATAACGGTTTTTTTAAACCAAATTTGAACAAAAAATGGAGTTTCATT